>OZ025263.1:12763261-12855959 GCA_964019135.1 Arenicola marina
CCGACATTCGCTTTCCGACACCGACAGGGCTTTCCTGCAACCGAAGTGCCTATTTCTCTCGTTTATCCGACCAATTATGCCGTGAAGCCGCGCCGTGTTAATTGGCTTTCACTCCATTCTTTTGTTGTGATAAGTGGCCAGTTGACTCTTAACACACAAAAGATTAACACTGATGGTTATTGCTTTCAAGCGTCAACACCTGAAGGTGTGATGTCTTTGTTATATTTACAGGACTATTCTGCCAATACCCGTGTGCAATGTACCTTGGATAAATTCTTACATAAAAATTAAAGTTTGCCCACACGTGTCCAATGTCACGGAATGTTACCCGCTGCCGCATGTATACAAGGACCACACAAAACGGCCATTGTCGAAACGTCATGCGTCATACCCCCCCCCCTCCCTCCCCCTGGGATTTCTAATTTCGTTAATCCGACATTTTGTTATCCGACACAAATTCGGGTGTAACCGAATGTGGTCGGATTAACGGGGTCTGACTGTATGTCGTCAAAATGCAAACAAGCGAACCGGCGGAATCGGAAAATGTAGTTAAGACGGCCACCTACTAGTCTTAGAATAAATGCGAGGATGTTCCTTCTCAAGTGACTAACTTAGGGAAGACTACATGTTGGCAGCCTTCATAATAGTTGCCACCATCAGGAAACAAAACATGAAAAAACAACTTACCCCCATCGGGAAAACACCGTTTCACACTCCGAGCTAAGCCCGCCCACCCTTGGGTCTTTTTTCATTAGTCGCGAGTATGAAATTGTTAAGTTAAATAACACAATTCAATTATCATCATGATTAAATGATTATTATTATTAATAATAATAATATATAAGATAATAATCATTGTGATTAAAATAACCAAGTTAATAAAAAAAAATATGATGAGACTATACAAAAAAGACATATTTTGGAAATTGCAAGTGAAACAAGAGGCTGTTTAACACCAATAGCCTGAATAGCTTGCATGAATATACGGTCTGAGTACAGCATATCAGCACTGTGAATTCAAGTATCCATGGAGGTCTGACTAATGTGTGACGTTCATCCATAATTCTCGTTAGGTGCGTGGCTCAATGAGGTCCCGTGTAAACTCGTTACCGTATTTATTGGGAGGACACCTGAAGTTCTCTTCACCGCCGGACGGCGTTTCTTTAATTAACCCTTTCGCTTCTGGTAGACGGCGCTCAGTGCACCGTGTGCTTTCGACTCCCCGTGGTTAGCGGGAGTAACAAGTCTGAACACTTCGGCGGATGTCTCTGCGGGGGCAGCTGATGGAAGCTTGGAACAAACAGAGAACTGATCGCGAGGCCCGGTAGGTAGAAATAGAGAGCCCTCGGGGTGCGAGGTATAAGCCCGCTGTCACGTGGTCGCACGCCACAAGCGGCGAGACAAAGAGAATTCGAGACAATGCCAAACAGCGGCGTACCATCTGCAGGCTGCAGCTCAAACCACGTTGGACAAAGCCGCGCCGCTGATCCTCGGATCGAGGCCCATGGGTGAGGGATCTCGTTTTACTACGCCGGCAATGCTGTTTAGGTTGTGGCCACACTCTGGTATTACTATTGGGGAAACTGGGATAATTTCCGGGCGGCCACTATGCGCAGTAAAATCTATATTGCATATTAAGATTAAAATATAAAAACCGCACAAAAGCCGTCGCGATTCGCTGCGAGACTTGTAAATTATTCAAAGTTTTTTTCGTGGAGACAATATGACTTTATCGGCGTCTTTATTGTTACGTCACTATTCATCTGATACTAAATTTGGCACCAAAAAGTAGGGGTGGGGATAGAGAGAACAGATGACTTAATGGTGGAGATTAGCGCAACTCGCTGGAATCGACCGCTGACCGCATAGCGACAACCCTACCCCCCCCCCTCGGCTGCCACCCACCCCCTATCAATCTGTCACCCCAATATATAATCAAGGTTATCCGTGAGGTTAAGGAAGGAGGAGAGGGTGGGTGGGTGGGAGGAGATGCCGCCCCCGCACCGATGAATAGGAAGAGAGAGGGGAGGAAGCAGGGGATGGGGCTGATAACATGGATCAGCCTACCTACGCTCCCTCCTCTCCGCCCTCACCTCATGTCCCGCACCCCTTTTCTAACCAGGTCGCTTCAATACGATCCGAGATAGCGATATACATTTATCAAACATATATATATACCACCGGTTGCAATCGGGGTAATGGGGGGGGGGGGTAGGAGGGAGTAGCTGGGAAGTTGTATGCGGGAGGCGGGCGGTGGGGGTAGGGCAATAGGCATCAAATAGGAGGCCCGGAAATGACGAAGAAATGGGAGATTAATTGTCGCCTATAATAAGCAGCCACGTACATTAGAGGACGGGTTGTCTTGCGTTGTCTTGTTTCCAGAAGTATGAACCATGAGTGAGAGGCTCTCCCCGTACCTGGCACTGGGCATCTGCGGTACACGGAAACCCTGTTAGTCCGGCGTGAAAACACGCGATCCCTCCCCCCCCCCCCTCACCAACCCCGCCCCGGCCCCCGCTCCACACCACAGGAGAGAGATCTCGCTGGTCGCCGTTATACCAGGGGAGGGTTGATAACACGGTGTGTCCCAGATACCCACAATACACGTAGATAATAAGACCATCGTCGATCTGTTTTTTTTTCTTTTTGTACCTTGATCTCGGTTGAGCCAACGCCTGCAATTTACTTTTTTTACCTTTGTCCCAAAATAGGGAGACATTCTATAACATATATGCGAGATATGACTTTAGCAATTTTTCAAATATGCGATATCATAATAATACATGTGTATGATAAGATAATGAAGATGTATATGAACTTTGGAACCAAACAAAGCCAGTGGTAGAAATATAAATGGGAAAACTTACAGCGATTTTTTGCCTCAATACGAACCTCCAATATATTGATGTTATGTGCTACTTATTCATTTTAGATGTACTTTGATTAATATGGTATGTATATATATATATATATATATGATGTTTTTATTATAGATTTTTACCTTGGTGTCGTGGTTTCGGCGCAGCGGTTTCATGACCTGGATTTAGCACAAGTGATAACAACTATTCAATAAATTAATCAGATAATTTTTACAAAATATATAATTATATATTATTAGATTTATCAACAGTTATATCACGGTATACCCGTACCCCCTCGCTTCGCTTCCCTCCCGATTTCACCACCACAGCTACACACAGAACGCCTGTGTCCCCTACAGCTAGCGAATGTATTACTTCAAAAGCGATCACTCACCTAGCCGCCAGGGATAACGGATAGATAGTCTATTATTACCCAACGCCTTTGACCCGACCCCTTGCTTGTCCTGATCACGTGGCCCTAATAGGGGGTAGAGAGATGAACCCTTAGGCTATCTCAGTCCCCACGCGATAGGCAAGGGATCGATACCCAACCATTGTATATCACTCAAATTACGACGTGACGTCATACGTATGCATTACGGGGGCGCGCGTCGTCATGCCAACCGCGGAGAATTTCTGTCGCAATCGCATTGGTCAGTTGTGGAACGCAGCCTTTTTTGTGTGTGCGATCGATTGTTTGCGTCACCATCATCTAGTCTTATTGTCATCTTCATCATCATCAACGGTACTGTATTATCTGTGCGGCTATCGAGAGTTCCATCTCTACTCCAGGAGGTTCTCTTCAAAATAGCGATGCATTTGCAATGCTGCCCCCCCCCCCCCACTCCGCCACCTCTGGTTCTCCTCCCCCCATATCCCTTCTAGGGCTACCTAAGCCGACCCCCTCCCCCCCACCCTCCACCCCTGCCATTCCCCTAGATCATTCCGAGAGAAGATTAACAGTCCACCGACTTCTTTGGATTGTCCCCTTATCTGATGCCAGCAAATTGTTTGACCTTATCTGTCATGCCTCCGTAGATTTATGGCTCGCTGGTAAGATGTCCACTTCAGCAGTTAGCAGCCACGAAGCCACAGTCCTCGTCGCTACGCTCAATGTTCAACCATTGTGTGCTGTCAAGACAACGACTCGGGTGCCTGTTTGGGCACTTCGCTAGTAGCCTACCCGGAGTCTTTCCCCAGAACAGACCAGGAGCAGTGGCCACGCAGGTGGATGTGAGATATTTTCCAGATTGCCATTTGATCACCGACAGCTTACTACGCGATAACAACCTGTGGGAGTTTCATTGAATGATGATGTGGCAATGTCAATGTTGCAATTTCTGGACACATTTAGCTGACAAAATAAAGCTTATAAAGCCGATGCCAAATTTATTCATTTACAGTGTCGTATTTTGAATCCGTTTTAGAGGCCCCATGAGAGCGTTGGAAAGAACTAACTTACCTAATAACATACGGCGAAACCTGGCCTTTTGTTTTTCTCATTTTAATAATATTATAGTAATATCGCATTGAGGCTTAGTCTTGGGCCCCAGGTATCATGTTTTGTACTGGATCGAAGCTCCAAAGTGTACACCGAGATCAAGAACTAGGTCCAAATGCAGAATCTGCTCAAGTTTATTTAGTGCCCGACCATAGACCTCGGTGTTGAAACAAGAATCGCTGGACAACATCTGTCGCTCTGGCTTTGTGTAGCCATTTCTCTTACATGCAGTACATATTTGAATATTCGTGAGTTGTAGAATCCAGAAATTATCGTCTCCACGGGCCGGTCACGCATATTTAATTCGTACTAGTGAGTGTTAAAGACATCTTTGACCCACAAGCAGGGGCGGATCCAGGGGGGGGGGGGGGTGACCACGCTAAGTAAGTACACCAAATGTCACATTGCCTTCCACCAATAAAATGATTTTTATGGTATTTTTAAGAACCATTTATATTTCGTGTCATATATATGTTAGTGTCACATCTTGAGAGATACATTCTTCTCATTCAGCCGCAGCAGAGGACCGTCATGCCTCTGTTTCGATGACGTGGACACGAAAGCTAAACTTTCCGGTACAATATGCTCATGTTTAGCAAAAACGTGTTTAATTATGATACATTATCCACTTGTAATTAAGTTGAAAGGACATTACTGCACACTTTTTATGTAATTTTCTCATGCTATCTCCCGCAAAAACTATTGTTGTTAGAACACACAGTGCTAATTATGTCCCGCCGCAAAATCACTATTTACTTTATCATTATTTCTATCAATATTTCGATTGTCCTAAAGTAAGGGACCGACCGTTTGATATCCAGGGGCGGGGGGGGGGTGCTAAAACAAAATTCGGTTCTTAATTTTGTTGACTGTTACCGAAGATAAAAATTTTAGAAAAAAACGTCGTCTTACCCGAAAATATTTCTTTGGCCTCCACCAAAAAACCCATAAACCCCTCCCCCCCGCCCACCACCTGGATATCAAATGATCCGTCCCTAATATGCCCCATTAGTTTGTATGACGCCACCGCATATACCATTCGTTGTATAGCCAACACTAGCAACCATAGCGAGGGAATACTTAGATCGTAACCAATAACTTATGCAAAAAATGTCACCAGGCGCATATTTTATTTCATTTTGTTTTTACGAGGGGGGGTGGGGTGGGGGCGTGGGGGGGGGGGGCATTACATTACCACAGTGGTGCCATGAGGGCGTGCCGCTTGGGTTAAAAACCCAGACAGCTTGGGTTAAAAACAAGCCATCCAAAATTTATACTGACAATCATGGCAAAGTATATGGAGATACATTATTTAAACACTTTCGATATTAACTGGAATATATTGTCGAGCTGCAATTTGGATGTAGAATCTGAGTGGGGTGTAACCATAAGCGTTTCGTCGCTGTAGACTCTAACACCCGAAAACTTGAGGCCCGATTTGTTTCGCCGTTTCATACTTGACAGGTTAAGCAACATTTTACGCAAGACTAGGTTAAACAAAACTCTACACAAGGCATACAACAGATTGTTGACAGGGAATACATCAACTTATTTTCAATTTAAACACCAGATTTTGTTCAGTGTCAAGAAGATCGCCACGAACAACTGGCGGATGAAGTACCCGTATTCCTGACCCTCTGAATGACTTGTCATGTTTGGTGTTTGTTATTTTGGTCCCAAGCTTATTCCTGACAATCGGCTTGGCTTTTAGACAGGTCTGCCCATCGAAGATTGGTTGGGGCATCATGCTATGAAACTCCATAGCCAAGTCAGGAAAAAAAAACGAATATGACCGTATTCTGCGGGTGGCATGTTGGGATGGTTGCGTATTTTTTTATATCCGAGAGTGATTTATAATGTGGTCGGTCATTTGCGCTTTGGCTGATGCCGAGCGCCGCCCTAGCGGCACCTATGTGAATTAATTTTCCCCCGAATGTTCCTCTGAGTGAAGTTGAACAGAAATTATGCAAGTAATAAGGAGCAATTGAAAACGAACCGGCTTAATATTGCGATTTAATTGCGTCAGAAGTTATCTGAAAAAACAGACGATGCGAGCTGGCCCCGCCTGTATGTGTCGGGTGATTGGATTCTTGTATCTGTTTGTCTTATCCTGCGAGGACTGATAGTGTTGCCGTGCGGACCACCGACCATCTGTGCCTTGTGCTTGCCCAAATGTGGTCACCGGGCTCCCCCACTCACCTCCCCATCTGCCGCCTCTACACCACGCCCCATCTCCCTCCCCGCGCTCGCCCGCCCACTTCCAGGGCTACAGCGAAATGCCGGCTGACGAGCACACCCCTTCCCCTCGCCCTCTTCCTCTAGCCCCACCCCCCCACCCCCCGGCTTCCGCCTCCAGCTGACGAGGGTAGCAGCAAGGGTCTCGGACATGTCATTATTTCCCCCCAAAGAATGTCTTGCTTCGCGAGGTTCTCACCCCCACCCCGCTGCCCTTTCCCTTACGCAAACCTTGTGTTCACACACCCAACGACACCTCCCTCTTCCCTTCTCCTACCCCCACCCCTCCCTCTCCACTCCACCCCCCCCCCCCCGTCCCCACCCCCATCCGATTCTCTGACGTACTCGTCCTACGCGGAAGGACTGACCTAATGTCTCGCCGGTTACAAACGCAATCGGACTGTTCGCCCAGCAATAGTCCGGGGATGAATTTATTCGATATACACCCGCACCGACTGGCGAGCCTTGTTTTCTTATTAGACCGGTCGGTAAGTTTATCAGCAGTAAATAACGAGAGCCTCAAGTGGAGCGAACGTAAACAGTCTTCTCCGCATCCACAGTTGTGTTCGAAGTGACAGCCTCGGTCATTGGGCTGGGTGGGAGGGCAGTGGGTGCCGCGTGGGGATGTGGGCGACAATACAAGAACCAAGAAGCGCCAGAAATATGGCAGAGGCAAATGGGCGAAACCTGGAGAGAAACGGCGAGCGAGGGACTTATGGATGCAGAAACTACCGTGGTGAGGGGAGGTGGGGAGGGGGCGATGTTGAGGACATACGAAGCGAGAGTCAGAAAATGGCGGGGGAATGGGATGCAGTCTCTGTGTAGTAGTAGGTGGCGCTGGCGGTGTTGCGCGGACCACGTGGTCCTAAGATGGCCCGTGGCTTCCACGGTGTCTTTCAGCTCTCGTTGCGGCGGAGATTTCACAATCGCACTTGCCACGATTATTTATGCTGGTTGGTTAATCGCGGATAAAAATATCAAAATTATAGCACATTCTTGTCTTACTGAGGTATGAGTGAGAGCGAAAGAGACGGACAGACGGAGGTGGGGAGGGCGGTACTAGTTGATATAGGGGGTGGAGCTGGTGAGGCGTGGCGTGGCGTTCCGCTGCATCGGTGGAAAACAAGATGTTGGTTTCCAACTTTACGACAGTAAGTTGAGGGCTGCGGATTATCCGGGCAACAATGCCTTGAGTTTTGTGGCAACGCTCTGTGATATTAACAAGCGGAAGGACCCTAGCGACCCCTGGTGGCAGGTCGAGCCAAGTACATTTCAAGTGGATCGAACCACTCAATGCAGCCAAGATTACCCTCCCGCCGCACCTTCCCCCCACCCACTCTCGCCACCCCCTCACCCAACATCTCCCCTCTCACCCTCTCACTCCCCCCACTCCCACCCTCTTGAAACCGTCTCAACCCACCTCATCCCCTCTCAACCCCGACCACCCCCTTTCCCCCGTTCTCATCCTTTCACCCAACCCTCTCCTCCCCCCTCCCTCTGTCCCTACCCCCTCCCTTCCTCTCCTTATCTCCCCTCTCTCTCCCTAACCCTATCCCTCATCTCTCCCTTACCCTACCCACCCCCTCTCTCCCTAACCCTATCCCTTATCTCTCCCTCACCCTACCCACCCCGTCTCTCCCTAACTCTATCCCTTATCTCTCCCTCACCATACCCACCCCCTCTCTCCCTAACCCTATCCCTTATCTCTCCCTCACCCTACCCACCCCGCCTCTCTCCCTCTCTCCCTCTATCCGCCCCCTCACTCTCTCCCTCAGCCCCCCCCCCCCCTTGCCCTCTCTGTTTGTCCTTCTCGCTCTCCTGATCTCATTCGCTCAACAAACAATTGTTGTTGTATCCAGTTATTGTTTTGTTGTAATAAGTCTCGTGTCACATAGATGGGTGGTGCACTTGGATAGGCATGGCAGGGGGGGGGGGGGTGACGTACAAAAGGTCGGAGGGGGGGGGGGGCAGTAGGAAATCCCGGTGGAATGAGACAGACGACATCACTACTGATGAGGTTAAAAGGAAATCGATATATATAGGTATAACGTGTGGGTGGGAAAAAAGAAATGGAATATATATAATATATATAAGGGGGGAGGGGGGTGTAAAGTCATGAAGTGGGCGGAGCCGGACGTTTGAAAGCGGAGGCATTGTCAAGTAATGTTCATATAACCTCTCCTCACCCCCACCCACCCACCGGAGACCAACCACACCCCCCGTCCCCCGCCCCTCGCCCCACTCTCCTGACTCACCCATTATGCTCATATCCACCCCCGCCCGCCGCTACTCACCCACCAACTACGCTCAATGCCGTACCCTGATCGTCACCCTATTCGCGGGCGGTCCGCTGTCACCCCCGCCCCCACAGCCACAGCTGCCCCATTGGGGTGGCGGGGCGGGGGAGGGGGGGGGGGTGCGAGGTGGGGACAGGAAGGCGCAGGAAGGGCTGGCGCTTGGGGATGGTGGTGGGGATGGGACTGGGGACGGCGGGGGGGGGGGGTGGGCGGGGTGGGGGGGAGTGAGGGTTGCCCTCTCCCTTTATCAACTGGATCCCTCTGTAGGCCTCGGGCAAACCAACTCGAGCACATGACGCCAGCACCGCCTTCGGTGGTATCCGTGGACCACCAATAATTCCTGGTGTCTTTTATCAAAGACGATAAAAGCCACGCTTGCGTATATCGGGGGGGAGAGAGAGAGAGAGAGAGAGAGAGAGTGAGAGGGAGACACAGGCACAGAGACAATCTAACTCCATGGCGGTGGCCGCGGCGGTGGTGAACTGACTTTACTTGCAGCAGGCAGCAGCAGCGGCAGCTACAGGCTAGTGCGACCGACGAATCTCTAAACCAGAGCGCTTGATACATCCGGGCATTGAAGCTTCATATTCTTTATTTTACGCCGAGGCTGTGGGTCTCTCTGCACCGCTCCAGCCACATCTGAACCACCGTGGTCGGAGAAACAGTAAAGACAACAGAGAACAAACAATAGGCAAGCGAACGGCATCGGGATTAGAGCTTACTACTTCCATTCTGCAGCCATTCGAACAGCCGTAGCTTAGTATCGCCGACTTCAGTCTTAAGTACGAAGTCTCACGTTCTGGACGAGAGATTGTGTCTCGTAAACCCCCCGCCAGAGTGCGCCCTTATCTGTTTTGCGAAGGGTCACGTGATCGTCGGGAGTGACGCGGCAACCAGCACGGATCACGCCGATCCCGATACCGCTCGGATTGATGTCTCTCCAATTTGTTGACTGACCTGCTTCTTGATTCGGGTTGAATTCATCGCACTTCCGGAAAGAAGGTAGATGCGAGACTAGTCTAAAAAAAATGAAAACAGGGAATACGAGAACACAACGATTAGTTTAGATGAAAACTTTGAACGGGAACTGTAACACTAATTTTTAGCCTCTAGCGGCCTGAAATTGAACTTGAGTTCAATATTTACTGGCTAAGTTAAGGAGCAACTGCTTTCTGTTCGCGCATTTTACAAGAGCGCGCCACGGCGGATGCCGTCGGAACTATTTCTGGGCAACGACCAAGGGTGACACCAGCGACATCTATCGGCTGCACATCAAAACATTATACTGTGATAGCTCTGACT
This sequence comes from Arenicola marina, assembly GCA_964019135.1. Lineage (NCBI taxonomy): Eukaryota > Metazoa > Annelida > Polychaeta > Arenicolidae > Arenicola > Arenicola marina. The sequence goes on from OZ025263.1 coordinate 12,773,458, forward strand.
GAACGGACTATACGCAATTGTTTGACACTAAAGGTAAGTGAGTCGTCGTGAAACTATCATTTAGTTAGTAGCAACCATCGTTATTATTGACATATACAGGTAAACGACAGACAGTTTTAGTTTTCTGACATCAATATGGAGAACCATTTGCTTGTGTAGCCCTTGTGATCTTGTGATTTTGTGACAGGTATGCCGACACAGAATAATTGATTTACCTTTATCCTTGACTTAATTCATTTATTCAAGTCTGTCAACGTTGTCTACATATGCGCGCAATTCGGGACAAATCATCTACATCTTAATTTGTATTTCTCTTTGCTTAAGCTGTCGGTTAATGTGCTATCGCAAGCCCAGGTTTGCCAAAGTAAAAGGCGAAAGACACTGTGATCAGTGGCTCGCCATATGGTTCAATATATTTTTCCATAGTTTAAGATTATTCATAATGACCACGCGATCCCTCTAATAAATCGCCGTTTTCGCGATATGACTCTGCAGTGGTGGCACTAGGGTAGAGCGGGGGGCGTATAAACCGCCCCAGTCTAGGGTTGTGCCTGAAACGCCCATGCGCGGAAAAAAATGGGGCTCTCTAAACTAAAATTTTAGACCCGCCGCTAATATAATGGTGAGTATCCACATGCTAATCTGTACTAAATTCAAAAAGCACTTCGCCGTTGACTTTATGAAAAACAGAGTGGTATTACAACCACACAGTGTTTTGGTTGATAGCAAACAGAATTAAAGATGAAATACTGATTTAACATGCTGTAAATTCAGTAAAATAAAGTAAATTATTCCAGGTTTGAAATAATAAAATATTAACTGATATGAAAATATATATGTTTCAACGCGACGACAATTGTAACTATACACTTGTGACTATGCACATCACCAGCGAATTAATTTATACAACTGATTTACAATACGACGAATATGGATACGAATATTTATATGAATGTTTATCAAAGGCTCATGAACGCGAAAATATATTATTGTCAACACAATAATAATTGTAACTATCCACTTGTGGCTTGTTATATCATCAAAGAATTACTTTACAGACTACGTTGCAGTACGAAGTCGAGCCTGTTTTACGGGTATGGAAGTGCTGCTATATCAAGATATCTGGCGTGTCAACCAGTCATTAGCCCGCAAACTAGGACGATATTGCTGAAAGCTCCCAGAAGATAAATAATTGCCATTTCCGAGTAATGTGCGTCGGTTGGTGCGTCAATTAGCGATGATGGTCGAAGGGTTACAGAACAGCTAACTGAGCAATCGACACGAGCTTGTTTTGTCATCAATGTTTTACTTCGGCAATGAAAGTGTTTTCGGCATTTAGTGATGATGAATTCGTACGCGCTCGGCTATGATATATTATGTGAGAAAATAGTAGTGATCTACGGTAATCAATAATTTATGACATAACACGTGGTGGCGATGGTGCAGATGATAGTTGTGGTTTGATGCGTCTATTGTTGGGTCATATCAGTGGTAGGTGGTGCTAAATACAAGGAGACCATCCGTACAGCAATGCTTTACCGATCGCGGATATATTTCCAAGAATTTAGCGAATTTTAATTTGTTATAATAATTTTTGCGATCAAGACACCATAGCAATTTTACGTTGCAAACACTTTTTAGACCTTGTTTGTAGAATTAATTAGTAAAATGCTCTCTTCTTTGCAAAAACTACATTAAGAGGGAAACCAAGATAAGGAAAAATGTGTTTGTTTGCGACCATGAAAGACGCTGTCCTTGAAGTAACTCCGGCATTTACCCATTAATTCGGTTTAATGCCTAAAGAGGTTAAATCCCCCCCCCCTCCAACCCGAAAATAACACCAAAAACCAACTCTGTGTTGATGGTTGTATACGAATTAGAGGACATTTCGGAAGTTTATGGTATTGCTTCTAATGATACAATGGCAACGAGCAGCTGAGTTTATTTCGCAATGTGCGCCACCCTCCCTCCCTCTCACTCCGATAAAATTCTGCACACAACCCAACACCCCAAAATAAAAAATCGTCCGACCTGAATTGCTTCAGCAAGATCGAATAAACTCAGGTCAAAGATGTCATTTCAGCCGACAAGATCCTTAGCGAGTCCAAGCGGTGTCTCCACCACTATGTCCGGCACTTTCCCCGTGTAGTTGTTGGCAGTAACAAAGACGCACATGGCATCATAAAAGCGACTCCATCAACACTTCCCACCGTAATAGGATTACGCTGGAACCCGGCATCTCTACTTACACTTACGCAATAAAACACATTCACGGCGTCATTACCGAGTCTGACCTTTCATTTGCACCTCTGGTATCGGTCTATCATCCTATAATTGTTGCATCGCAAATGTCAGTTTGTCCTTCAACCTCTGACCAAATGTTAAATTGTCCTTCAACATCTGATCAAATGTCAGATCAACCCTCAACATCTGGCCAAATGTCAGTTTGTCCTCTAACATCTGGCCAAATGTCAGATTGTCCTTCAACATCTGACCAAATGTCAGCAAGTTTGTCCTCTAACATCTGGCCAAATGTCAGTTTGTCCTTCAACATCTGATCAAATGTCAGATTGTCCTTCAACATCTGACCAAATGTCAGATTGTCCTTCAACATCTGACCAAATGTTAGATTGTCCCTAGACATCTGGCCAAATGTCAGATTGTCCTTCAACATCTGACCAAATGTCAGCAAGTTTGTCCTTCAACATCTGGCCAAATGTCAATTTGTCCTTCAACATCTGACCAAATGTCAGATTGTCCCTCAACATCTGGCCAAATGTCAGATTGTCCTTCAACATCTGACCAAATGTCAGCAAGTTTGTCCTCTAACATCTGGCCAAATGTCAGTTTGTCCTTCAACATCTGATCAAATGTCAGATTGACCTTCAACATCTGACCAAATGTCAGATTGTCCTTCAACATCTGACCAAATGTCAGATCGTCCCTCAACATCTGGCCAAATGTCAGATTGTCCTTCAACATCTGACCAAATGTCAGCAAGTTTGTCCTTCAACATCTGGCCAAATGTCAGTTTGTCCTCTAACATCTGACCAAATGTCAGATTGTCCTTCAACATCTGACCAAATGTCAGATTGTCCCTCAACATCTGGCCAAATGTCAGATTGTCCTTCAACATCTGACCAAATGTCAGCAAGTTTGTCCTCTAACATCTGGCCAAATGTCAGTTTGTCCTTCAACATCTGATCAAATGTCAGATTGTCCTTCAACATCTGACCAAATGTCGGATTGTCCTTCAACATCTGACCAAATGTCAGATTGTCCCTCAACATCTGGCCAAATGTCAGATTGTCCTTCAACATCTGACCAAATGTCAGCAAGTTTGTCCTTCAACATCTGACCAAATGTCAGCAAGTTTGTCTTCTAACATCTGGCCAAATGTCAGTTTGTCCTTCAACATCTGATCAAATGTCAGATTGTGCTTCAACATCTGACCAAATGTCAGATTGTCCTTCAACATCTGATCAAATGTCAGATTGTCCTTCAACATCTGACCAAATGTCAGATTGTCCTTCAACATCTGACCAAATGTCAGATTGTCCCTCAACATCTGGCCAAATGTCAGATTGTCCTTCAACATCTGACCAAATGTAAGCAAGTTTGTCCTTCAACATCTGGCCAAATGTCAGTTTGTCTTCTAACATCTGACCAAATGTCAGATTGCCCCTCAACATCTGGCCAAATGTCAGATGTTGAGGGACAATATGGCCAAATGTCAGTTTGTCCTTTAACATCTGGCCAAATGTTAGTTTGGCCTTCAACATCTGATCAAATGTCAGATTGTCCTTCAACATCTGACCAAATGTCAGATTGTCCCTCAACATCTGGCCAAATGTCAGTTTGTCCTCTAACATCTGGCCAAATGTCAGTTTGTCCTTCAACATCTGATCAAATGTCAGATTGTCCTTCAACATCTGACCAAATGTCAGATTGTCCTTCAACATCTGACCAAATGTCAGCAAGTTTGTCCTTCAACATCTGGCCAAATGTCAGTTTGTCCTCTAACATCTGACCAAATGTCAGATTGTCCCTCAACATCTGGCCAAATGTCAGATTGTCCTTCAACATCTGACCAAATGTAAACAAGTTTGTCCTTCAACATCTGGCCAAATGTCAGTTTGTCCTTCAACATCTGGCCAAATGTTAGTTTGTCATTTAACATCTGGCCAAATGTTAGTTTGGCCTTCAACATCTGATCAAATGTCAGATTGTCCTTCAACATCTGACCAAATGTCAGATTGTCCCTCAACATCTGGCCAAATGTCAGATTGTCCCTCAACATCTGGCCAAATGTCAGTTTGTTCTTCAACATCTGGCCAAATGTCAGTTTGTCCTTCAACATCTGATCAAATGTCAGATTGTCCCTCAACAGCTGGCCAAATGTCAGATTGTCCTTCAACATCTGACCAAACGTCAGATTATGTTCTAACAACAGACCCACGGTCAGATTGTCCTTCAACATATGGCCGATTGTCAGTTTTGGACTTCAACATCTGACCAAACTTCAGATTGTCGTTCAACACCTGCCCAATGTCAGGCATCTGCAAATGAGTTCAGAAGAAAAAAGAAAGTTGTAGTCAACAAGGACAAAGTCTCAATCAAGACTTGAATTGCTGATCAGAAATGGTGAACATCAAGGGGTCACACTATCAAAGACAAAGATCTTTAATGTCTAAATATGAGAATATAGAAATTATCTTTGAATGTAATTCTTTCGTACTTGTGATGTTATTTTATTTATTTCCTTCAAATGCATTGACGAGGGGCCGAACCCAAAATGTGCTACGCGTGTTACCGAAAAATCCGGAACGAAAACCTCCGGAACAAAAATGTCCGGCGTCGAAATATCCGGACCCGAAATGTCCTAAATTTGTCTATCCCACACCTGCTGCAATTCAAATGTCAAACCGTCTTACATCAAGCACTTCGCAAATGTCAGACTGCGCAACCTCAGCCAGATCGCCCTCCAACGCAGCAAACAGCCCCCTAGAATTTCATTAGCTATGTTTTTTATCGTAGCAAATTTGAGTATGATAATCTTCGGGATTATGCTTGTTCCGGATTCATTGGCCACCGCTAGGCGAGCCGGAGAGCCCCTTCCGCATCTCCGGTCTCCTGTCCCCGGTCGCCGGTGCAGGCAGTAAAGCCGTTATTTCCGGCCAAGAGATTTTGGAGATAATCCGAGGATAATCCGAGTGATCCTTGTCAGGACATGCTGACATCTACCAGGGTGTGTTCCTGTCCCTCCGTTACAGCGTGCGAAGTGGTATTTCCTCTTTGTTGACACCAACAATCCATCCGCACTTCTCATCCACGCCCTTACCCCCTCCCCGCTCCCGCCCACGCCTCTATCTCCGCCCGCCAGTGCCCTAGTACATCCCTACCCCAACAATCGACACTAGACCCCCCCCCACCCAACTACCCTCTAGTCCCTACCCCCGCGTCCTCCCCGTAGGTTTAAAGATATCCAGTGGGAGTCATCTTTATGACTATATATTGATAAAAAAAAGCACACATTTCCATTCCCATGTTATTATGTGGGAGGTCCGGAGAACAATGGAAAGCTATGTCGGAGGGAGTGGGAAGAGGGGGGAAGGAGAGGGGAAGAGGGTGGCGGTGGGGTGGAGGTGGGGGTGGGGTGGGGTGGTTCAGAGGCTTATGGGAGATCATATCAGGGGAGAGGTAGAGGAGGGTGGTAAAACGACCCATGGGAGGCCATGTCATTGTAGGTGGAGATGAGGAAGGGGGGGGGGGTGTGCAGAGACCTGTGCGAGACCATTTTGGGGGGGAGTGGGAAGTGGGGGAGGGTGAGGGTGGTACAGAGACATATGGGAGGCCATGTCGGGGGGAGTGGGAAGTGGGGGAGGGTGAGTGTGGTACAGAGATCTATGGGAGGCCATGTCGGGGGGAGTGGGAAGTGGGGGAGGGTAAGGGTGGTACAGAGACCTATGGGAGGCCATGTCGGGGGGAGTGGGAAGTGGGGGAGGGTAAGAGTGGTACAGAAACCTATGGGAGGCCATGTCGGGAGGAGTGGGAAGTGGGGGAGGGGGAGGGTGGTACAGAGACCTATGGGAGGCCATGTCGGGAGGAGTGGGAAGTGGGGGAGGGTGAGGGTGGTGCAGAGATCTATGAGAAGCCATGTCGGGAGGAGTGGGAAATGGGGGAGGGTGAGGGTGGTACAGAGACCTATGGGAGGCCAGGTTAGAGGGAGTCGGCAGAGGGGGAGGTCGAGTGTGTTACAAAGACCTATGGCGGGCCATGTTCAGGGAAGGGCGTTATAAGCGATTCAGGTGGTATATATACCTATAGAAGGCCATGCCGGCGGGGGAGGTGGGGGGTGTGGTGTGGTATGCAGAGGCGTATGCAGGCCATGTCGGGGGTGGGGGACTTGCTCTTAATTTCTCATCACATGTAGTAGATCCCGAATAGTCTGGACGATAAGGATTTAAGGAATAAATTTACCGCAATCAAGTCTCAATCTGTCTCAATTAAAACCCATTAATCTGCTTCACAGCAGCTCAAGACAACATGACCGCATTGAAAAACAACTAGGGAGCTTAGATGTCCGAACATTGCGAAAACCTAACCCTAACCGTCTAGACCTTCATATAGTAACCTTTGGGCCTCGTATTATTGAGTTTTCCTCTTCACTGTCATACATTTATATTCTTAATTGCAATAGTGGACAACAGTAAAAAAACATGATGTGGTACGGAGACCACCTATAACTGCGACAATACAAGCCTGAAAAAGCCAAACACAGTGTCAATTGCAGTACGTCAGGACAAGGACACAAGCAGGCACTTTGATCAGGCACTTATTTCCACAATAGTTGTCTACATACCATAACATTGCTGTCATGGTAATCGTATTGCTGCGAGTCTACTATCTCTCTTCCTGGCCTTCACATTGTATGAGATATCTCAAACCATTCGTGCGTTAGCGTAACACGGTGCATTTGCAACTTCTTTTGTTGTTAATAAAGTATTCATATTTATTAAATTACGCTTGTGCTTATGGCTGAATAAGCAAGAATTTGAGACTAACTGAGTTTGTCACAGTCCACACATGTCGATGATCTGATTTTATGTGTGTCAAATATGCAAGATACACGCAGATAAGTGTTACTGTTTTTTCAATATCAGTTAATGTTTATACATACAATAACTGCAATATTATACAAATAAGACAACGAAATTATTTACTTTTTTTTTTCCTAAACAACCGTATATTTTGCTTCGACCCTGTTGATATTTAAATGATGGCCCAATAGAGTTCACACAGCGTTGACAAATCATATGCTGCCGTATGAGGCACCTTGCTCGTGTTACCCAGAGAATCTTCCCGTTTGTTTCCTCAGAATAGGTTGTAGCCACAAGGTAGATAACGATAAAAAAACTATCAACATTAAATTCTCTTATTTTATGTACTGGGTCTCATATTCTGACACCTCACTTAATTTATCGTAGTAGCTCGTCGTGGTGAACCATTCAGTCCATCTGACACATGCTCGTTCTTTCACCCTCGATCTCTCCCCCTCACTCGTTCTCCCTTCTCTCACTCTTGCCCACTCACTCACGGGTCGTCAAGTACTCGCAGGAATCCGAATCGATCCCGAAAACCTTCGTGTCACGTTGGCAAACATCTTTAAACCTGAGCTTTCGCCGTCCAGTTAGTCATTGGCCGGAGGCAGAGCAGCCATAGAGCGAATCATTTAGTTGGATGGGTCTATCGTTCATACAATAAACGTGCCCGAGCCAATAAAAACATATCTGTTTGAAGAGGGCCAGAACGTTTGGGAGACTGGAATAATGCTTCGGTGCTATTTGTCACCTTGCTTTTTTAATACAAATAGTAGTCAGCGTTTATACGGTTCACAACTCGCATTCATATAACATGTGACAAGAACGCACTGACATTTTCAGCATTTAAAAAACAAAATTTACGGACATTATTTTTTAAGAACGCCTATTGACGTCTTATATGACATAGGTCTATGTCAATAGTATTCGAACGAAACTTCTAAATGGGATTGAGTTTTCCATCATGAGCAAAGCAGCGGCCAAGTAATAAAATCAAATATGCAGTTTGTCGCCGTACTTTTGATTTGCGGAAATGAATATTCCCTAACCATGATAACTGCGATGGATGAAATTGATGAAATTGATTCTATCACACATATTAAACCCAAGAGCAGAATGCGTCTACCTTCTGGTATTGTGTGCGGTAGCAAAAATTAATATTCACTAACCATGATCTCTGCGATTGATGAAATTGATGAAATGGATTCCATCAAGCAATATTAACCCAACAGCAGAATGGTTCTACCGCCTGCTATTGGGTGCGGTAACATAATTCATTTGTTACTCTAAAGGGTCAATATTCTGCCCCGCTTGATCTAATCGCAGTAATGAATTTTTTTTAATAGTTACTCCCTATCTGCTTTTTTCAGCCCATGGCGTCTCGGAAGCCCTTTGCTGCGGGACTGCTCTTGCTCGTGGTCGCGTGTTGCCTGGTGGCCGCGCAGGAGCGGTGCCAGCCCGCAGCGGCCGGAAGTGACGCCGAAGAAGCGGAAGTGCTGGCCTACATAGCCTGCATGCAGCAGGAGTTGGATGCCCTGCAGCAGACCTTGGAGCGCGCCAGGCAGCGCGGCGAGCGGAGGTTGGATGAACTACACGAGGCGGCGAGTCTAATGGGGGCGGGTCCCGAGGCGGGTCTCGGATCGTGGCCAGAGCCGGGGCAGGGGGCCGAGGGACACCTGCCCGGGGGCGCTGAGTCCGGTGTGTTCGCCTCCACCCCACCCCTCCACGGAGTCACATCTCTGAACGATCTGACGTACGAGGACGTCCAGGATTTCCGCTACTGCCGAGGTCTCCTTCTGGATCAGTGCCGTGCCTTCCTGGGTCTTCTCGATGAGTTGCTGGCCAGCCTGGAAGACTCGAGCGAACTCCGGGTCCGCCGCAGCACGATGGACGCGCAGATGTTGTCCCGCATCCGTCTCCAGATCTTCAAACTCATGAAGCGCAGCAAGGAGACCGGAAGCCCCACTCCCGAGCAGGTGCTCCAGATGTACCAGAAGTGGCGCAAGGATTACGGATACGGTCGAGCGGTCGGCCGCTGGGGCAGGTCCACTCCGGACGGCGCGGTTGGAGACAAAGCCGGAAGTCGGAACGAAGACGCGGCCGCTGCCGTGGCCGCCGCCCACGGAAGCGGCGCGCAGAGGACCAAGCGCGCGGCACCGGAAGTGGAATTGCAACAGCTGTCGGAACAGCAGGAAGCGGATCTCGCGTACGGCGCACGCGCAAAACGCACGGCGGCGGTGGAGTTGACGCTGGAGGTGCGTTCGATTCTGAGAGCTTACAAGGAATGGCGCGACAAGCACGGTTACGGCCGGCTCAGCGGCCGCTGGGGGCGCTAGTGTCGAGATTGTATCGTGGACTACATCCGTTCGCAGACCTCCTCCGCGACTGCCGTTATAAAGGTCAGCTGCTGACACCGCAGTCGGGTCAGAGGCTCGGCGCCTGAGTGGATGAATGATGAAAATTAGACATGACGTCACATGGACACACAACGCCGTCTTGTTCCGAATGTACGACTTCGCAAATATCGATCATTTGTGACTGGCGCAAAAAAATTCTGGGTAATATTTTGGTGTCATCTTTAGTTTTGCAGCAGAGATAAATATAACTTCGGAATAAGAAGATTGATAAAGAATGTTAATATTAATGATGACGTATGAATTACATCAGCAAAAGATTTATTTTCCTTCACCAGGAAAACTTCAACGGCTAGATAATTACATTAAATGACGTCATGTTCACCTTGCCAAAAATATTACCCAGAATGCATAGCCCAAGCAGTAGTGCAACACCGGGGCATTATCTGAACTGCGATTTTCGAAGTCGTCCATTACTTTAGGAAAATCAAGTGGTGACCGCTGCAGAAATACACCAGATAGAAAGCTTCTTCTTTTACGTGCTGCACTCACTTTCTTTCTTTTGGTTAAACCGGAACACACGGATGATGAAAAGGTGCACGCATGCCGCGTTTGTAATTGTTGTCACGTGCGTTTTCGTCGTGCGTTCGTGAAAATCGACAAGATAGTGGGTGGAGCAGGAACAGATCCAGAATAATATGTATCAGGCGTAAGGGTGAGAGAGGGTGGGGTCATGCTTCTCAAAAAGCTACTCTACGCACTTCGAAACATAATACTAATGTTGCTTCTCCTTTTCTCCTTCTCTTTCGTTCTTGTTCATGAAATAAAATCAGGCGGCTGTATCGACTTAAGTGGGTGATTTACATTCAGCGGTTACAACCCTATGTTTAACTCAGTTTAGGGGGTCATGTGAACCCCATCCTTCGCTGTATACGCAAATGTCACGCTGATGAATCCGTATCTGAAAGCGTAGAATTTAGGCAGAGAAGTGATGCGTTGTGCAGTCACCGTCGGTCCATATTCCACACATTGTTGAAATAGATAAATGAATAAATAATTAAATTAACAGAACTGTAGTTTACTTGTACTCAGATACGTCTATCTCTAATTCAAAGCATATAGTGGTTATCGTTTAGCAGTGTAGGGAATGGGAACAATTTAAATTAGATCACATAACTCGCTTGCCAAGGTACTGTGTATGACCGGCGATTGCATAGTGTTGAGAACTTGTTTGCTTGAATTAAATGTACAGGGTAGATGTACGGACTTTCTTTACTTAAAATATATTTTGATATGGTAAATATAAGTACAAATTAACATATGTATATCTATATATATATATCCAACAAGTCTCTCCACATTTTAGTAACAAAAAGGAGATGAGTTATTCGAGCATGAAAACGAAATTATGTGCCATACTGTCCCTTGTTGAGCGGAAAAAATAGTTTTTTATATTAATTACACATATGGCACCCCACATGGGAATCCCGATGAAAATGTATCCCATAGTGAGCCCCAAATGATGCTCTAGTTACGAGTTTTAACCGTGTCCGTATTGCACCGCTATAGGCATCACACCTTGCTGACAAGAATGCGAATGGCATCTTACCTAAGTTATCAATATAAATAACAGTATTTTACATGGCATTTTGTGCATATTCGTATTAATACATGCTACCGTTAGAATTGGTTTGTTTTCTTTACTTTTTATTGGTGCACGTTGACGTGTTTTCTTCGGACAGCTATAAGCCTATGTTATTAGATGCGTTGAACGATTTCCACGATGGAATAAAAAGATTATTGGTCGCTTCGAAGCTGTACTAATAAGTAATCCGACTGCACCAAGACGAGCCGCGAGATGGTTCCTAATGCTGCAGAGGTTGATCTTTGCCACAGGACGCGGTATGACCCTTAGGAACGGTTTCTAAAACTTGCCTAGCCTGAAAGCTGGCCGAATACAAACCCCGTTTCCTTCACTTGTCCTCGATCGCTTCAAAGCATAGTTAAAATAATTAAGCCTCGGATTAACCAACAATTGTTAGATATGATAAAAGATAAATAAAATCCTGAAGGCTAACATGGATGCATTTGATGCTGTATTACGGATATTAAACCGATTACAATCGTGTCATCATTTATTTCACTAATGGAAATGACATTTACTGGTTTGACCTAGTTTTAACTCTGACGGAAGGTCAATGTGCCAATGAACCACCCTACTGCTGCAAGGTCGCCCAGACCGCATGCGGAGGTGTCAGTTCCATCTAACATGAGTTTGAATTAACCAAAGTGTTTGCGTCTCTGTAGTGTGCAGCTCACATTGAACATAACTCATGACACATACAATATTAGATGTATAAGTATAAAATATTCTATATATCCATGACAGGTTAACAGTTTTATCACTTAACATGACTGAACACATTCACCAAAGTAACGAAACAGAAGATATTTTCATCAAGGTCGCGAAACAGAAAAGACATTCCCCAAAGTAGCGGAACAGAAGACACTTTCATCAAGGTAGCGAAACAGAAGATACTTTCATCAATGAAAAAAAAATAAACACAAAATCCTCACAGCAACAAAACATAACTCGTTCATGACAGTAACGAAACAGAACACGTTGGTCAAAGTAAAGAAACAGAACCCAAGTTCGAATATACGTTCATGGAAGTCCAGTACATTGTCCAGGGAGGTTCCTTGGCCCAAGTCGTTTTGAAACATTTCATGTAACCGTTTTACACGAAAAATTCACTCGCGTTTTAGCGCTTTTTAGGCAAAGTTGAACCGTTAATGTAGTGAATGAGAAAGTATGAGGTTTAGGTGTCGATGACTACTATTCAAGAGCAGCAGACAGCATTGCTTCAGATCAAGCACGAAGAATTTGATATTTAAATGATGGCCCAATAGAGTTCACACAGCGTTGACAAATCATATGCTGCCGTATGAGGCACCTTGCTCGTGTTACCCAGAGAATCTTCCCGTTTGTTTCCTCAGAATAGGTTGTAGCCACAAGGTAGATAACGATAAAAAAACTATCAACATTAAATTCTCTTATTTTATGTACTGGGTCTCATATTCTGACACCTCACTTAATTTATCGTAGTAGCTCGTCGTGGTGAACCATTCAGTCCATCTGACACATGCTCGTTCTTTCACCCTCGATCTCTCCCCCTCACTCGTTCTCCCTTCTCTCACTCTTGCCCACTCACTCACGGGTCGTCAAGTACTCGCAGGAATCCGAATCGATCCCGAAAACCTTCGTGTCACGTTGGCAAACATCTTTAAACCTGAGCTTTCGCCGTCCAGTTAGTCATTGGCCGGAGGCAGAGCAGCCATAGAGCGAATCATTTAGTTGGATGGGTCTATCGTTCATACAATAAACGTGCCCGAGCCAATAAAAACATATCTGTTTGAAGAGGGCCAGAACGTTTGGGAGACTGGAATAATGCTTCGGTGCTATTTGTCACCTTGCTTTTTTAATACAAATAGTAGTCAGCGTTTATACGGTTCACAACTCGCATTCATATAACATGTGACAAGAACGCACTGACATTTTCAGCATTTAAAAAACAAAATTTACGGACATTATTTTTTAAGAACGCCTATTGACGTCTTATATGACATAGGTCTATGTCAATAGTATTCGAACGAAACTTCTAAATGGGATTGAGTTTTCCATCATGAGCAAAGCAGCGGCCAAGTAATAAAATCAAATATGCAGTTTGTCGCCGTACTTTTGATTTGCGGAAATGAATATTCCCTAACCATGATAACTGCGATGGATGAAATTGATGAAATTGATTCTATCACACATATTAAACCCAAGAGCAGAATGCGTCTACCTTCTGGTATTGTGTGCGGTAGCAAAAATTAATATTCACTAACCATGATCTCTGCGATTGATGAAATTGATGAAATGGATTCCATCAAGCAATATTAACCCAACAGCAGAATGGTTCTACCGCCTGCTATTGGGTGCGGTAACATAATTCATTTGTTACTCTAAAGGGTCAATATTCTGCCCCGCTTGATCTAATCGCAGTAATGAATTTTTTTTAATAGTTACTCCCTATCTGCTTTTTTCAGCCCATGGCGTCTCGGAAGCCCTTTGCTGCGGGACTGCTCTTGCTCGTGGTCGCGTGTTGCCTGGTGGCCGCGCAGGAGCGGTGCCAGCCCGCAGCGGCCGGAAGTGACGCCGAAGAAGCGGAAGTGCTGGCCTACATAGCCTGCATGCAGCAGGAGTTGGATGCCCTGCAGCAGACCTTGGAGCGCGCCAGGCAGCGCGGCGAGCGGAGGTTGGATGAACTACACGAGGCGGCGAGTCTAATGGGGGCGGGTCCCGAGGCGGGTCTCGGATCGTGGCCAGAGCCGGGGCAGGGGGCCGAGGGACACCTGCCCGGGGGCGCTGAGTCCGGTGTGTTCGCCTCCACCCCACCCCTCCACGGAGTCACATCTCTGAACGATCTGACGTACGAGGACGTCCAGGATTTCCGCTACTGCCGAGGTCTCCTTCTGGATCAGTGCCGTGCCTTCCTGGGTCTTCTCGATGAGTTGCTGGCCAGCCTGGAAGACTCGAGCGAACTCCGGGTCCGCCGCAGCACGATGGACGCGCAGATGTTGTCCCGCATCCGTCTCCAGATCTTCAAACTCATGAAGCGCAGCAAGGAGACCGGAAGCCCCACTCCCGAGCAGGTGCTCCAGATGTACCAGAAGTGGCGCAAGGATTACGGATACGGTCGAGCGGTCGGCCGCTGGGGCAGGTCCACTCCGGACGGCGCGGTTGGAGACAAAGCCGGAAGTCGGAACGAAGACGCGGCCGCTGCCGTGGCCGCCGCCCACGGAAGCGGCGCGCAGAGGACCAAGCGCGCGGCACCGGAAGTGGAATTGCAACAGCTGTCGGAACAGCAGGAAGCGGATCTCGCGTACGGCGCACGCGCAAAACGCACGGCGGCGGTGGAGTTGACGCTGGAGGTGCGTTCGATTCTGAGAGCTTACAAGGAATGGCGCGACAAGCACGGTTACGGCCGGCTCAGCGGCCGCTGGGGGCGCTAGTGTCGAGATTGTATCGTGGACTACATCCGTTCGCAGACCTCCTCCGCGACTGCCGTTATAAAGGTCAGCTGCTGACACCGCAGTCGGGTCAGAGGCTCGGCGCCTGAGTGGATGAATGATGAAAATTAGACATGACGTCACATGGACACACAACGCCGTCTTGTTCCGAATGTACGACTTCGCAAATATCGATCATTTGTGACTGGCGCAAAAAAATTCTGGGTAATATTTTGGTGTCATCTTTAGTTTTGCAGCAGAGATAAATATAACTTCGGAATAAGAAGATTGATAAAGAATGTTAATATTAATGATGACGTATGAATTACATCAGCAAAAGATTTATTTTCCTTCACCAGGAAAACTTCAACGGCTAGATAATTACATTAAATGACGTCATGTTCACCTTGCCAAAAATATTACCCAGAATGCATAGCCCAAGCAGTAGTGCAACACCGGGGCATTATCTGAACTGCGATTTTCGAAGTCGTCCATTACTTTAGGAAAATCAAGTGGTGACCGCTGCAGAAATACACCAGATAGAAAGCTTCTTCTTTTACGTGCTGCACTCACTTTCTTTCTTTTGGTTAAACCGGAACACACGGATGATGAAAAGGTGGACGCATGCCGCGTTTGTAATTGTTGTCACGTGCGTTTTCGTCGTGCGTTCGTGAAAATCGACAAGATAGTGGGTGGAGCAGGAACAGATCCAGAATAATATGTATCAGGCGTAAGGGTGAGAGAGGGTGGGGTCATGCTTCTCAAAAAGCTACTCTACGCACTTCGAAACATAATACTAATGTTGCTTCTCCTTTTCTCCTTCTCTTTCGTTCTTGTTCATGAAATAAAATCAGGCGGCTGTATCGACTTAAGTGGGTGATTTACATTCAGCGGTTACAACCCTATGTTTAACTCAGTTTAGGGGGTCATGTGAACCCCATCCTTCGCTGTATACGCAAATGTCACGCTGATGAATCCGTATCTGAAAGCGTAGAATTTAGGCAGAGAAGTGATGCGTTGTGCAGTCACCGTCGGTCCATATTCCACACATTGTTGAAATAGATAAATGAATAAATAATTAAATTAACAGAACTGTAGTTTACTTGTACTCAGATACGTCTATCTCTAATTCAAAGCATATAGTGGTTATCGTTTAGCAGTGTAGGGAATGGGAACAATTTAAATTAGATCACATAACTCGCTTGCCAAGGTACTGTGTATGACCGGCGATTGCATAGTGTTGAGAACTTGTTTGCTTGAATTAAATGTACAGGGTAGATGTACGGACTTTCTTTACTTAAAATATATTTTGATATGGTAAATATAAGTACAAATTAACATATGTATATCTATATATATATATCCAACAAGTCTCTCCACATTTTAGTAACAAAAAGGAGATGAGTTATTCGAGCATGAAAACGAAATTATGTGCCATACTGTCCCTTGTTGAGCGGAAAAAATAGTTTTTTATATTAATTACACATATGGCACCCCACATGGGAATCCCGATGAAAATGTATCCCATAGTGAGCCCCAAATGATGCTCTAGTTACGAGTTTTAACCGTGTCCGTATTGCACCGCTATAGGCATCACACCTTGCTGACAAGAATGCGAATGGCATCTTACCTAAGTTATCAATATAAATAACAGTATTTTACATGGCATTTTGTGCATATTCGTATTAATACATGCTACCGTTAGAATTGGTTTGTTTTCTTTACTTTTTATTGGTGCACGTTGACGTGTTTTCTTCGGACAGCTATAAGCCTATGTTATTAGATGCGTTGAACGATTTCCACGATGGAATAAAAAGATTATTGGTCGCTTCGAAGCTGTACTAATAAGTAATCCGACTGCACCAAGACGAGCCGCGAGATGGTTCCTAATGCTGCAGAGGTTGATCTTTGCCACAGGACGCGGTATGACCCTTAGGAACGGTTTCTAAAACTTGCCTAGCCTGAAAGCTGGCCGAATACAAACCCCGTTTCCTTCACTTGTCCTCGATCGCTTCAAAGCATAGTTAAAATAATTAAGCCTCGGATTAACCAACAATTGTTAGATATGATAAAAGATAAATAAAATCCTGAAGGCTAACATGGATGCATTTGATGCTGTATTACGGATATTAAACCGATTACAATCGTGTCATCATTTATTTCACTAATGGAAATGACATTTACTGGTTTGACCTAGTTTTAACTCTGACGGAAGGTCAATGTGCCAATGAACCACCCTACTGCTGCAAGGTCGCCCAGACCGCATGCGGAGGTGTCAGTTCCATCTAACATGAGTTTGAATTAACCAAAGTGTTTGCGTCTCTGTAGTGTGCAGCTCACATTGAACATAACTCATGACACATACAATATTAGATGTATAAGTATAAAATATTCTATATATCCATGACAGGTTAACAGTTTTATCACTTAACATGACTGAACACATTCACCAAAGTAACGAAACAGAAGATATTTTCATCAAGGTCGCGAAACAGAAAAGACATTCCCCAAAGTAGCGGAACAGAAGACACTTTCATCAAGGTAGCGAAACAGAAGATACTTTCATCAATGAAAAAAAAATAAACACAAAATCCTCACAGCAACAAAACATAACTCGTTCATGACAGTAACGAAACAGAACACGTTGGTCAAAGTAAAGAAACAGAACCCAAGTTCGAATATACGTTCATGGAAGTCCAGTACATTGTCCAGGGAGGTTCCTTGGCCCAAGTCGTTTTGAAACATTTCATGTAACCGTTTTACACGAAAAATTCACTCGCGTTTTAGCGCTTTTTAGGCAAAGTTGAACCGTTAATGTAGTGAATGAGAAAGTATGAGGTTTAGGTGTCGATGACTACTATTCAAGAGCAGCAGACAGCATTGCTTCAGATCAAGCACGAAGAATTTGATATTTAAATGATGGCCCAATAGAGTTCACACAGCGTTGACAAATCATATGCTGCCGTATGAGGCACCTTGCTCGTGTTACCCAGAGAATCTTCCCGTTTGTTTCCTCAGAATAGGTTGTAGCCACAAGGTAGATAACGATAAAAAAACTATCAACATTAAATTCTCTTATTTTATGTACTGGGTCTCATATTCTGACACCTCACTTAATTTATCGTAGTAGCTCGTCGTGGTGAACCATTCAGTCCATCTGACACATGCTCGTTCTTTCACCCTCGATCTCTCCCCCTCACTCGTTCTCCCTTCTCTCACTCTTGCCCACTCACTCACGGGTCGTCAAGTACTCGCAGGAATCCGAATCGATCCCGAAAACCTTCGTGTCACGTTGGCAAACATCTTTAAACCTGAGCTTTCGCCGTCCAGTTAGTCATTGGCCGGAGGCAGAGCAGCCATAGAGCGAATCATTTAGTTGGATGGGTCTATCGTTCATACAATAAACGTGCCCGAGCCAATAAAAACATATCTGTTTGAAGAGGGCCAGAACGTTTGGGAGACTGGAATAATGCTTCGGTGCTATTTGTCACCTTGCTTTTTTAATACAAATAGTAGTCAGCGTTTATACGGTTCACAACTCGCATTCATATAACATGTGACAAGAACGCACTGACATTTTCAGCATTTAAAAAACAAAATTTACGGACATTATTTTTTAAGAACGCCTATTGACGTCTTATATGACATAGGTCTATGTCAATAGTATTCGAACGAAACTTCTAAATGGGATTGAGTTTTCCATCATGAGCAAAGCAGCGGCCAAGTAATAAAATCAAATATGCAGTTTGTCGCCGTACTTTTGATTTGCGGAAATGAATATTCCCTAACCATGATAACTGCGATGGATGAAATTGATGAAATTGATTCTATCACACATATTAAACCCAAGAGCAGAATGCGTCTACCTTCTGGTATTGTGTGCGGTAGCAAAAATTAATATTCACTAACCATGATCTCTGCGATTGATGAAATTGATGAAATGGATTCCATCAAGCAATATTAAC
This sequence comes from Arenicola marina, assembly GCA_964019135.1. NCBI lineage: Eukaryota > Metazoa > Annelida > Polychaeta > Arenicolidae > Arenicola > Arenicola marina. The sequence goes on from OZ025263.1 coordinate 12,791,929, forward strand.
CCAACAGCAGAATGGTTCTACCGCCTGCTATTGGGTGCGGTAACATAATTCATTTGTTACTCTAAAGGGTCAATATTCTGCCCCGCTTGATCTAATCGCAGTAATGAATTTTTTTTAATAGTTACTCCCTATCTGCTTTTTTCAGCCCATGGCGTCTCGGAAGCCCTTTGCTGCGGGACTGCTCTTGCTCGTGGTCGCGTGTTGCCTGGTGGCCGCGCAGGAGCGGTGCCAGCCCGCAGCGGCCGGAAGTGACGCCGAAGAAGCGGAAGTGCTGGCCTACATAGCCTGCATGCAGCAGGAGTTGGATGCCCTGCAGCAGACCTTGGAGCGCGCCAGGCAGCGCGGCGAGCGGAGGTTGGATGAACTACACGAGGCGGCGAGTCTAATGGGGGCGGGTCCCGAGGCGGGTCTCGGATCGTGGCCAGAGCCGGGGCAGGGGGCCGAGGGACACCTGCCCGGGGGCGCTGAGTCCGGTGTGTTCGCCTCCACCCCACCCCTCCACGGAGTCACATCTCTGAACGATCTGACGTACGAGGACGTCCAGGATTTCCGCTACTGCCGAGGTCTCCTTCTGGATCAGTGCCGTGCCTTCCTGGGTCTTCTCGATGAGTTGCTGGCCAGCCTGGAAGACTCGAGCGAACTCCGGGTCCGCCGCAGCACGATGGACGCGCAGATGTTGTCCCGCATCCGTCTCCAGATCTTCAAACTCATGAAGCGCAGCAAGGAGACCGGAAGCCCCACTCCCGAGCAGGTGCTCCAGATGTACCAGAAGTGGCGCAAGGATTACGGATACGGTCGAGCGGTCGGCCGCTGGGGCAGGTCCACTCCGGACGGCGCGGTTGGAGACAAAGCCGGAAGTCGGAACGAAGACGCGGCCGCTGCCGTGGCCGCCGCCCACGGAAGCGGCGCGCAGAGGACCAAGCGCGCGGCACCGGAAGTGGAATTGCAACAGCTGTCGGAACAGCAGGAAGCGGATCTCGCGTACGGCGCACGCGCAAAACGCACGGCGGCGGTGGAGTTGACGCTGGAGGTGCGTTCGATTCTGAGAGCTTACAAGGAATGGCGCGACAAGCACGGTTACGGCCGGCTCAGCGGCCGCTGGGGGCGCTAGTGTCGAGATTGTATCGTGGACTACATCCGTTCGCAGACCTCCTCCGCGACTGCCGTTATAAAGGTCAGCTGCTGACACCGCAGTCGGGTCAGAGGCTCGGCGCCTGAGTGGATGAATGATGAAAATTAGACATGACGTCACATGGACACACAACGCCGTCTTGTTCCGAATGTACGACTTCGCAAATATCGATCATTTGTGACTGGCGCAAAAAAATTCTGGGTAATATTTTGGTGTCATCTTTAGTTTTGCAGCAGAGATAAATATAACTTCGGAATAAGAAGATTGATAAAGAATGTTAATATTAATGATGACGTATGAATTACATCAGCAAAAGATTTATTTTCCTTCACCAGGAAAACTTCAACGGCTAGATAATTACATTAAATGACGTCATGTTCACCTTGCCAAAAATATTACCCAGAATGCATAGCCCAAGCAGTAGTGCAACACCGGGGCATTATCTGAACTGCGATTTTCGAAGTCGTCCATTACTTTAGGAAAATCAAGTGGTGACCGCTGCAGAAATACACCAGATAGAAAGCTTCTTCTTTTACGTGCTGCACTCACTTTCTTTCTTTTGGTTAAACCGGAACACACGGATGATGAAAAGGTGGACGCATGCCGCGTTTGTAATTGTTGTCACGTGCGTTTTCGTCGTGCGTTCGTGAAAATCGACAAGATAGTGGGTGGAGCAGGAACAGATCCAGAATAATATGTATCAGGCGTAAGGGTGAGAGAGGGTGGGGTCATGCTTCTCAAAAAGCTACTCTACGCACTTCGAAACATAATACTAATGTTGCTTCTCCTTTTCTCCTTCTCTTTCGTTCTTGTTCATGAAATAAAATCAGGCGGCTGTATCGACTTAAGTGGGTGATTTACATTCAGCGGTTACAACCCTATGTTTAACTCAGTTTAGGGGGTCATGTGAACCCCATCCTTCGCTGTATACGCAAATGTCACGCTGATGAATCCGTATCTGAAAGCGTAGAATTTAGGCAGAGAAGTGATGCGTTGTGCAGTCACCGTCGGTCCATATTCCACACATTGTTGAAATAGATAAATGAATAAATAATTAAATTAACAGAACTGTAGTTTACTTGTACTCAGATACGTCTATCTCTAATTCAAAGCATATAGTGGTTATCGTTTAGCAGTGTAGGGAATGGGAACAATTTAAATTAGATCACATAACTCGCTTGCCAAGGTACTGTGTATGACCGGCGATTGCATAGTGTTGAGAACTTGTTTGCTTGAATTAAATGTACAGGGTAGATGTACGGACTTTCTTTACTTAAAATATATTTTGATATGGTAAATATAAGTACAAATTAACATATGTATATCTATATATATATATCCAACAAGTCTCTCCACATTTTAGTAACAAAAAGGAGATGAGTTATTCGAGCATGAAAACGAAATTATGTGCCATACTGTCCCTTGTTGAGCGGAAAAAATAGTTTTTTATATTAATTACACATATGGCACCCCACATGGGAATCCCGATGAAAATGTATCCCATAGTGAGCCCCAAATGATGCTCTAGTTACGAGTTTTAACCGTGTCCGTATTGCACCGCTATAGGCATCACACCTTGCTGACAAGAATGCGAATGGCATCTTACCTAAGTTATCAATATAAATAACAGTATTTTACATGGCATTTTGTGCATATTCGTATTAATACATGCTACCGTTAGAATTGGTTTGTTTTCTTTACTTTTTATTGGTGCACGTTGACGTGTTTTCTTCGGACAGCTATAAGCCTATGTTATTAGATGCGTTGAACGATTTCCACGATGGAATAAAAAGATTATTGGTCGCTTCGAAGCTGTACTAATAAGTAATCCGACTGCACCAAGACGAGCCGCGAGATGGTTCCTAATGCTGCAGAGGTTGATCTTTGCCACAGGACGCGGTATGACCCTTAGGAACGGTTTCTAAAACTTGCCTAGCCTGAAAGCTGGCCGAATACAAACCCCGTTTCCTTCACTTGTCCTCGATCGCTTCAAAGCATAGTTAAAATAATTAAGCCTCGGATTAACCAACAATTGTTAGATATGATAAAAGATAAATAAAATCCTGAAGGCTAACATGGATGCATTTGATGCTGTATTACGGATATTAAACCGATTACAATCGTGTCATCATTTATTTCACTAATGGAAATGACATTTACTGGTTTGACCTAGTTTTAACTCTGACGGAAGGTCAATGTGCCAATGAACCACCCTACTGCTGCAAGGTCGCCCAGACCGCATGCGGAGGTGTCAGTTCCATCTAACATGAGTTTGAATTAACCAAAGTGTTTGCGTCTCTGTAGTGTGCAGCTCACATTGAACATAACTCATGACACATACAATATTAGATGTATAAGTATAAAATATTCTATATATCCATGACAGGTTAACAGTTTTATCACTTAACATGACTGAACACATTCACCAAAGTAACGAAACAGAAGATATTTTCATCAAGGTCGCGAAACAGAAAAGACATTCCCCAAAGTAGCGGAACAGAAGACACTTTCATCAAGGTAGCGAAACAGAAGATACTTTCATCAATGAAAAAAAAATAAACACAAAATCCTCACAGCAACAAAACATAACTCGTTCATGACAGTAACGAAACAGAACACGTTGGTCAAAGTAAAGAAACAGAACCCAAGTTCGAATATACGTTCATGGAAGTCCAGTACATTGTCCAGGGAGGTTCCTTGGCCCAAGTCGTTTTGAAACATTTCATGTAACCGTTTTACACGAAAAATTCACTCGCGTTTTAGCGCTTTTTAGGCAAAGTTGAACCGTTAATGTAGTGAATGAGAAAGTATGAGGTTTAGGTGTCGATGACTACTATTCAAGAGCAGCAGACAGCATTGCTTCAGATCAAGCACGAAGAACTTTCTTTGCATGAATAAAACAAGTTTTAACATGGCGCAGAATCAATTATTGTACCTTCTTACAGATATAGTGTATCCCTGATGTTAAAGCACATAAACACACACCATGACCACCAAGTGGTAAATGGCACAATTTACTTGGTGAACGCAAGACGTGCGATTGACATCATTCACAAGCAGGCATTTCCTGGAGCGTCGTGAGTGCATAACATTAAGCATAGCTAGTATACAGTTTACTGACCAGCGTGTGTGGTTCTTGGGAAATGGTACACGCTCGATATAGATTTGGCTCTAAAATTCATTTTCTCTAATGGCGGAGACAAAAACTCTTCCCTTGGTTATTTACTCGACTACAACTGTGAGCGATAATCTAGGTTTTGAATGAAAATGTAAATTCTACAGCTATGAGGGCCCCATAACGAGCAGGCTCAAAATCGCGGTCCAAGCTCGATCATTAGGGGTTTGGAATGGGTGAATGGCAACACCCGACACAGGCATATTTGAAAAATCGACATTCGACATTGACCACCAAATTCTGACCTTGAGGATGTAAGAAAGCAACATCGACACAGATAGTGGCATTTTCGAGAAAAAAAACAACATTGAACTTGATCGTGAAAAATCAACACTTGACATTGGGAATTGTGAAATATCGAAACTGGACCCCACCTGCAGGACCCCTCTCATTGCCGTAAGATAAGGACGAACACATGTGACCCGTGTGGAGATGTCTTGAGCATGCTCCGAGGCTCCGGAGTTTTGGGATTACGGTTAGGAGGTTAGTGGAAGCTATACTGCATATATCCTGAGGTATGTTTGGCTTCTTGGGTTAGGATGAGTGCTTTATATGTAGGTTAGGGTTAGAGTTAGTGTTAGAATTAGTGGGTAGGGTTGGGATGCCTTAGGGGATGCTGTTTAGTCTCGACCGCGGAAATGTCCCCCTTGTATCTATTATAATGGCTCCGTACGAACACATGGAGCGGCGAGGGTCTACACATAACATATTTTATAAATGGGGAACAGCTGCCCATGGGGGGACAGTCCCGTACGACATTAAGTATTATTTAGTATTCCCCATTGTATTTTCAGGGCATATCGGCTTGATGTAGTGCCGTTGTAAGCCGTAAATCAGGTCAGAATGCGCCTTATATTTATCTTAAAAGATTTCGGTATTTTGTACTTGTCTTCGGAAAACTGGTGGATGGTTTATCATTAGCAACACTATGTGTTCAACGTCATGTTACCACATATGCTTCGCGTTGCTGCAGCCTTCAATCTTTACATTTCCATGCATGTTAATGGATAGGATTTGATCTACGATGATTAAAAGTACAGCAGTGAGGGTGCATCCTTGTTTAACATCTCGGTTTACGAGAAGCCATTGTGACATATACCTATTCTTTTTAACATACATTCAACATTTTAGTAATTAATCAGGCTATTAATATAAATAATACCGGATAAGGAAGGCAAATCTTTTGTCTTATAAGACTCGAATGAAGTTAATTTAAATGGTGCACTAGTGATATTTGTTCAAATTATAGCCTAATGTCTTTTATACTTTTTTAATAAGGTAACTAATTCGAATACAGAGTTCTGGTATGCGTCATATTTGTTTACGTTATGATCCTTCCATGTGTCTTTTTGTGTGTTTTGCTCATCGCTGTATGGCAACCCTATACAAAAACTTGGATAGTACGGTAAGAAAAGAGTTTCAAAAGTTTAAAGAGTTTAAAAAAAATGAGAGTGGATAAAGGCTATTCATAGCGCTGCTCAATATGATAGGCGTTTATTTCATCTAACTGTTTAGAGAGCTCTGTAGCCGGGTCCAATGGTGGCACCAAGCATGAGGGGAATATTGACGTTGTGTTGGCGGACATCGGACCCGCATAGTGCAATCGCATGCTCCTGGTGGCGTGGGTGCGTTATGATAACTGTGCGCGTGGGGTGTGCTGTCTGCGAACTGTCCCCGAGAGCGCTTTTGTGGCCCCTGCGGACTTCTCCAGAAAGATCACGTGATAAGGAAGATGGTGCAGGGCACTTCGAGTCATATATATTCTGCTCCAATGCACAGTAAATGAACGGACACAAAAAGGAGGCAGGTGGATAGGTTTGGAGAGAGGGGCGGGGGGGGGGGGGATGTAGGCGCGCACATCTATTACCAATATTATAATTAGCTGTTTCGACGTTTTCGGGTATAATTGGATACAACATGCTCGCTTTCCAGGGTTGGAATCAAGTATGTTAAAACGACGACCGCCATTTTGATTCTACGAGCTTATCCGAAGTCGTTATTTTGCATTGGTCACGTGATACGGAATGGTTTGAACTCTCCATGGGAGAGATAACAAAAGTGCAGCCCAGGTGTAGCATGACAAATCTAATCAACGAAATGATGCAGCTAATGAGCGACATAATAATTAGTGATGAATTAATTGGTGTAGCTAATGACGAAATGATGCAACCAATATACGAGATAAGGCAGCTGATAGGCGAAATAACACAGCAAATTATCAATATGATAGGGCCATTGAACGAACGCATAGAGCTATTGAGAGAAATTATGCAGCCGGTATAGGAAATGGTACAGCCAATGTACGAAATGATGCAGCCATTGTACGAAATGGTACAGTCAATGTACGAAATAGTGCAGTAAATGTACGAAGTAATACAGTAAATGTACGAAATAATACAGCCAATGTCCGAATGATGCAGCAATTGTAAGAAATGGTACAGTCAATGTACTAAGTAATACAGCCAATGTACGACATGATATAGTTAATGGACGAAATGATATCATGAAGGACAGAAATTACACGTGTAACGAACGAAATGAAGCAGCCAATAAACGATATGACAATATGCCCCTGAATCGATGATCTATGAATGAGTCCACGTCAGCCTTATGTCTCCATCATGACACATTCCTTCATGTTTTTTTATTTTGCATCAGAGTGCCTGTCTCATAAGTAACAGTTCATACACTTTGATATTTGGGGTATGAATTTTATATTGTTAGTAGAAAACTTGCAAATATGAAAGACAGAGGATGTAATCAAAGGTTTGTAATTCTCCGGTGTAGCCCACATGAGTATTGTTTGTAGCAAAATATAAATATTATTCTCTACAAATATCACTGTATCTGACGCAATCTTTATAACATAGGTATTAAAGAAGAAGAAACTCAAAGATGTCAGATAAACCTCTCTCATGCAACTTTTACGATCGGCCATGTTGGTAGGCAACCTTCCCATGCTTTTAAAGTGGCGAATCAAAGGGGGGGGGGGCACAGTCACTATTCCTTCAGCATAACCTCACCAGATCTCTCTCCCAGTCGCAAGTTTCTCTCTGGATCCGCCCCTGGATACTGCCTAAATAAATGGTGCCCCACCCGGAATTGGAAAATTACTTGCTTTAGAGGAGTACAACAACTGTGTTCTGTGCTTATTGTCATCTCAATCGTGAATTATCCCGTTAGGTGATCCCCACGCAGTCAGAAACAGCACTAGCGGACGATATAGGATGCTTGTCATAACGCCGAAACAAATGGGGTTTTTTTTGGCCGCTGGTCGGTGCCACTGCATGGTCACTTATTATTTGATTATATATATATATGTATATATCATTTATCGCACGACAGCAAATCGCCTTCTTGAATTTCAAAATGGCTGCCATTGAAAATCTTTGCATTCCATGCTTCTGGACAACATGGTAATTAATCGGGCAGAAAGAAATGAATTAGAAGCATAGGCTTTCACCCCCCCCCCCCCCCCAGCATACTCTCCCCACGCTCACCCCCCGCAGACCATATCTGGTGTTTATACCAGAGCACGGAACTTACACTTAACGCATTATTTTGATCAATTTCCAGTTCGCTCATTTTCGGCACAACTCCCCTGAACGATTGGAATATAACGTTATAATGTCAACTGAAGCAAACCAGAAAATATGTAAAAAATTCAAGATGATCCATCTTTCTAGCCATAACATAGACATCCACACACATTTGTATCAATTTGTCGAATATCGAATTTGTGACGTGATTTTTTGCAAGATATTATGTCGATAGAGGTATCTGGTTGTACAGGGTGACCACAGACCTACGTTCGTGTTGCGTCGCTCTGATTGTACGCTACGGCTGGGGTTTAAAACATTGGAAGGCCGGGGTATCACCATAAGATCGACGAGTTACTAACGCGCAAAGCCATGAGTCGATATCATATGGCCCATTGCATTTTCGTTCTTGTGTCGAAGTGATGATATCGAGCGCGAGAAGTTCATTGTTGTAACTATCCGATGCTATCATCAGTCACTGTCAGGTTAACATATGTGGCGATGAGGTTTTTTTCCGTGCAGTCCCGCGGTCAGGGCCCGCATGTTCGAAATGACCAGGATCGAGTTTTTCGCCCTCGAATATGACATTCAGCACCGGTGTAGCCTGGCAACCTGTCCAGCGTCATAAAGTGTCCGGCTGACGTGTGCGCATGCGCTACGACTGGGATTTTGAGGCAAATAGAGCACATATGTTAGGTTCACGATTAGGTTAGGCCCAGGATTAGGATTAGGGTTCTGGTTAGGATAAGTGGCATGAAAGAAGCGTGACCGGACATGTTATTATGTTACACCGGTCGTCTCACACTTAGGTCCGGCATGCCTTATTTAAGTCAAAGGTGTTCACAAAGCAGTTTTCCCACTGGAAATGAATTAAATCGTTTAGGTAGCAATCATACATTGGGGTCAATGTTATAGTGTATAAGAACTAATAATCAGCTTTTGATAGATATTTACCGTCAGAATGGCAAGGTGTACTATGTCATCAGACTGTGGACATTCTGGACGCTTTTTGCCTATTAAACTCAAGATATATCTGAAAATATATGTAATTATTTGTTAAAGAGTAAACACTTAACAGGTTTAGTAATACATCCAGGTCATTTAGTACGAAAACAATCGCAAACTCAATATTCAGAGAGACGATGAGTGACCTTGAGGTTAAATGGGCCAATGTCCATATCTATTTGGCTGATTATTTACCATAAGAGTAATTGGTTGTTATTTTGGATCTCGTAATGTTTAGTTGTATGATGATGTCTCAAATTAACTTTGTTAATTTCTCATTATAGAGTCCTGTCCTCCGCTGGTTTTATTTTCCTGCGTGTGTTTTTTTATTTTTTTATGTATGTGTTTTTTTTTCGTTGAGCTGGCCACCATGCCAGCGACTCTGTCACAATGGTGGTCTCCTTGACCAGGGATTTTTTTATTTTTTTTCCATGCTATATTGTATTGTATTGATTCCTGGTCGAAATAAATGATGATGATATTGTCTACTTATCCCCATTGTGTCAAAGCAAAAAATGCCAAGAATGGTCGGTCATGGCAAGAAGTGTATAGTTGGTTAGAATATAAATTAAATACAAAAAATCACTATGACGCCCAGGAACTTTTATTACTTAGTAGAAATAATTTGGTGACAGATTTCGTATTCTTATTAGGTATATGCTATATATATTACTGTAAGTGTCACTGTGTGATTCCTAAGGTCCCCGAATTCATAGTAAGGTTTGAGCGCCTTTTGGCTTTCAGAAACAAGTGGTTAACTGTTCTGTGAATGTTCTTCTTTTATAGTTCTGTATTAGCGTACTGTAACCATTATACTCTTATACTGTGCACTTTGTATGTCAGACTATTCTTCGAATAAATGCATTTTTATTTGAACTTAAAAAAAAAGAAAAAAAAACAATGGTCGGTCGCTGTTATAATAATAGTAATTCTATCATTATATATACACCCCCCCCTCAACATACCCCTATTATTACATATGCATATGCAGATTAATTATTTAGTCTGCATGGGAGCTCCGGATAAGGATAACTCAAGCGGTTTCAATATGGCGGACGTGGTGGAAAAAGTGCAAATAAAACTTTGTAAATATATCTTAGGGGTAGGTGTTGTAACACACCGAACCAAGCGGTCCTGGGGGAATTAGGTAGACTTACAATTAGATATCACTGTGAGAAGAGAGCCATTAATTACTGTGTTAATTTGCTAGCAATGCCGAATAACAGACTGGTCAACGCTGCATACAACATGTTATATCAACATGACGATGTTGGGAGAAGCACAAAAAACTGGGCTACACAGGTGAAGATCTGGTTACTCAGAGAAATGTTTTCGGTGATGCGTGGATCACGCAAACAGTTGGGGACTCAGTTTGTTACATGCGAGAGCTTTCTCAGGAAGCCAGAGATATTCTCTGACAGAATTGGTACTCCAATGTGTGTGACAATACAAAGTTGGCACCAGAACAAGGCCTCTATAAAACTCTTTTAAACCCCGAGCGCTACCTGACATTTACCTGACATTTACTTTGATGCTCGAAACAGGTCGACATTTAATTATGTCCTTCCAAGAAACGCTATGCATCCATCGTCAACGCGACCGGTGGATATAGTCGAGTTTTAAGCTCACTTTTTACTAAAGTGCTCGTTGTATAACGATATTCGTGAACTCTACATAAATTAAAGTTACTATTACAACAAAAAGTAAACATTCATTGTGATCCAAATCTGGCGGAGAAAAAACGTGTGTACAGTGACGTTGATGTGCTGGTGACGTAACACGCATGAAGTAATCTCCGCCAGGGCGAGCGCCAACGACTAACTTTCCGGAAGTCACTGGTACCAACCATATATATACTAGACGTTATTGGCCAGGATTCGCGACTGGCAGCGCCTCCTTGAGGCAGAGTGTTATACAGTGTTTACAGCTGTTCCAACAGCCGCGGCGCCTCACGTGATCTGACAGAACACCCCCGCCGCAAAATTTGTTGAAATAGTAACTTTAAGAACTACTATTATACGTTCCCCACAATGGATAAATTTGTAGAGCTGATGTCCACAAACAACGAGCAATTTATGTTTAATCTGTGTAAATTTGTTAGCTTTGCTCTCCAAAGGAAATACCAGAACGTTTACTGAAGTTTCCCACATTCTGAATTAATATAGTTTGTATGTACTGTCATGACTGAGTTTTTGTTCTTTTTGTTCTTGTTTTGTTTACGTACCTTGGCTGGAGGCCAGCCTATAGTACGAAATAAAGAAAAGGACAGAAACTGAATGACACCGGTGTGACAAAGAGGCGGCGTGGATTCTGTCAGGTGTGGTACAGTGATAGGTTGACGACACCACAGGAACAGGAAACAGAAAGCGGGCATCACAATTCTACTCAAACAATATCCCATTGTGACAGACCACGCGCAGATTTCTCAAGGCGTCTCTCGTAAATAACATATTACATTGATAGGCTTCGTGTCAGATTCTAAACATTGCCTTGCTCAGTTGCCGGTTTTTCTTTCTGTTTTTTTAGATTTTAGGGGTTTTTTTCACTTTTTTTTTTTTTACATATTTCTTCGGGGTTTAGTTTCTGTCAGTTATGATGAAAGCCTGACGACCCTCACCCGTCCACCCGCCCGTGCTCCAAGTCAAGCCGCCACGCCTTGCACCCCCCCCCCCCCCACCCCAGTCTAGGCGTCTAGGCCGTGTGGGCAGGTGGTTAACATTGTCTGACGGCGCGTGATCACGTCAAACCTTCCCCATAAGCCCTCCTTCGCTAGACCGCCCCCCTCCCCCCAACTCCTGTGTGCCCGCGCCCCCCCCTCCCGCTCTCTCAATCCGTCCCCTCAGTACTACACCAGCGGCAGTCAAGCTGTGCCTCACTACGCTAGTGGCGCACCTACACTCCCCCCGCGCCACCCGCACCACCCCCACACTCCCGCCACCTTACTCCAGCGGCACACCCAGCTCCCTACCCCAGCAGTCGACCCCCGCCCCATCCCGCCGCCGCCCTCACCACCCCGGCGACAGTAAAGCAGGCAAAGAGCAACGAAATCTCCCGAAAAAAAAACTAAATACGGACGACAAACCTTGTCCTGTTGGGCACCACACGGTGTAACCGTCACAATGTAAACTCATCATTATCCCCTTCCCTAACACCCCCACCCCCATTAGACAACACTTCAACCCAACCAGGCTACTTCCGTCCCCCCCCCACCCCCCTCCTCCCCACGCTCCAACTAAACCTCTCACTTCCTGCCTCAACCCCACCCTTCTAACCCATCCGTTGCCTCAGTGATCCCATCTCCACCCACCCACCCGCCCCCCAATCGCTTCAGACACATCACCAGCCCCCACTCCTTCACACGCCCTACACCCCCTTCGTCCTCTTTCGTTCTCCCCCCCCCCCTCCCCAAGGCTCCTCACCGCTCAAAAGTTTCAATTCACAGTTAAAATTGTTATTTATTAAAACCTTTTTTTTGCACGCGCTGACATTTTCAATTAACTTGATCCTTGGCGAATAATGCATAGGTGGAAGTAGGCGCCAGTGATATATTGTCACGGGAGGGTGTGGGGGGCGAGGAGAGGCGGGGAGGGGTGAGGGGCGGCGGAGGCTGCGGGGGCAGTGGCGCGAGAAGAAGGAGTAAGGGTGGCGAGGTAGGGGAGGTAATGTTAGGCCGCTCGAGTTGCTAGGCGCGGCAACACAGTTGTAACTTTGGGATGGCGGTATGGGTCCGTTTGTAGGGTGATACAGCTGTGAGTGTGGATGTCGGTATGGGTCGGTTTGTAGGTGATACAGCTGTGACTGTGGATGTCGGTATGGGTCTGTTTGTAGGTGATACAGCTGTGACTGTGGATGTCGGTATGGGTCGGTTTGTAGGTGATACAGTTGTGACTGTGGATGTAGGTATGGGTAGGTTTGTAGGTGATACAGCTGTGAATGAGGATGTCGGTATGGGTCGGTTTGTAGGGTTATACCGCAGTGAGTGAGGGTTTTGATATGAGTATGTTTGTATGGTACAGCTGTGAATGTGGATGTCGGTATGGGTCTGTTTGTAGAAGATATAGCTGTGAGTGTGGGTTTTGGTATAAGTAGGTTTGTAGGATGATACAGATGTGAGTGTGGATGTCGGAATGGCTCGGTTTGTAGGGTTATACAGATGTGAGTGTGGATGTCGGTATGGGTCGGTTTGTAGAGTTATACAGCTGTTAGTGTGGATGTCGGTATGGGTCGGTTTGTAAGGTTATACAGCTGTGAGTGTTGGTCTTTGTATCAGTATCTTTCAGGGTGATACAGATGTGAATGTGGATGTCGGTATGGGTATGTTTGTAGGGTGATACAGCTGTGAGTGTGGATGTCGGAATGGCTCGGTTTGTAGGGTGATACAGCTGTGACTGTGGATGTCCGTATGGGTCGGTTTGTAGGGTGATACAGCTGTGAGTGTGGATGTCGGTATGGGTATGTTTGTAGGTGATACAGGTGTGAGTATGGATGTCGGTATGGGTATGTTTGTAGGGTGATACAGATGTGAGTGTGGATGTCGGAATGGCTCGGTTTGTAGGGTGATACAGCTGTGAGTGTGGATGTGGGTACGGGTATGTGTGTAGGTGATACAGCTGTGAGTGTGGATGTCGGTATGGGTATGTTTGTAGGGTGATACAGCTGTGAGTGTGGATGTCGGAATGGCTTGGTTTGTAGGGTGATACAGCTGTGACTGTGGATGTCCGTATGGGTCGGTTTGTAGGGTGATACAACTGTGAGTGTGGATGTGGGTACGGGTATGTGTGTAGGTGATACAGCTGTGAGTGTGGATGTCGGTATGGGTATGTTTGTAGGGTGATACAGCTGTGAGTGTGGATGTCGGAATGGCTTGGTTTGTAGGGTGATACAGCTGTGACTGTGGATGTCCGTATGGGTCGGTTTGTAGGGTGATACAGCTGTGAGTGTGGATGTCGGTATGGGTATGTTTGTAGGTGATACAGCTGTGAGTGTGGATGTCGGTATGGGTATGTTTGTAGGGTGATACAGATGTGAGTGTGGATGTCGGAATGGCTCGGTTTGTAGGGTGATACAGCTGTGACTGTGGATGTCCGTATGGGTCGGTTTGTAGGGTGATACAGCTGTGAGTGTGGATGTCGCTATGGGTATGTTTGTAGGTGATACAGCTGTGAGTGTGTATGTCGGTATGGGTAAGTTTGTAGGGTGATACAGCTGTGAGTGTGGATGTCGGAATGGCTCGGTTTGTAGGGTGATACAGCTGTGACTGTGGATGTAGGTATGGGTAGGTTTGTAGGTGATACAGCTGTGAATGAGGATGTCGGTATGGGTCGGTTTGTAGGCTTATACCGCAGTGAGTGAGGGTTTTGATATGAGTATGTTTGTATGGTACAGCTGTGAATGTGGATGTCGGTATGGGTCTGTTTGTAGAAGATATAGCTGTGAGTGTGGGTTTTGGTATAAGTAGGTTTGTAGGATGATACAGATGTGAGTGTAGATGTCGGTATGGGTATGTTTGTAGGGTGATACAGCTGTGAGTGTGGATGTCGGAATGGCTCGGTTTGTAGGGTTATACAGATGTGAGTGTGGATGTCGGTATGGGTCGGTTTGTAGAGTTATACAGCTGTTAGTGTGGATGTCGGTATGGGTCGGTTTGTAAGGTTATACAGCTGTGAGTGTTGGTCTTTGTATCAGTATCTTTCAGGGTGATACAGATGTGAATGTGGATGTCGGTATGGGTATGTTTGTAGGGTGATACAGCTGTGAGTGTGGATGTCGGAATGGCTCGGTTTGTAGGGTGATACAGCTGTGACTGTGGATGTCCGTATGGGTCGGTTTGTAGGGTGATACAGCTGTGAGTGTGGATGTCGGTATGGGTATGTTTGTAGGTGATACAGGTGTGAGTGTGGATGTCGGTATGGGTATGTTTGTAGGGTGATACAGATGTGAGTGTGGATGTCGGAATGGCTCGGTTTGTAGGGTGATACAGCTGTGATTGTGGATGTCCGTATGGGTCGGTTTGTAGGGTGATACAGCTGTGAGTGTGGATGTCGCTATGGGTATGTTTGTAGGTGATACAGCTGTGAGTGTGTATGTCGGTATGGGTAAGTTTGTAGGGTGATACAGCTGTGAGTGTGGATGTCGGAATGGCTCGGTTTGTAGGGTGATACAGCTGTGACTGTGGGTGTCCGTATGGGTCGGTTTGTAGGGTGATACAGCTGTGGGTGTGGATGTCGGTATGGGTATGTTTGTAGGTGATACAGCTGTGAGTGTGGATGTCGGTATGGGTATGTTTGTAGGGTGATACAGATGTGAGTGTGAATATCGGAATGGCTCGGTTTGTAGGGTGATACAGCTGTGACTGCGGATGTCCGTATGGGTCGGTTTGTAGGGTGATACAACTGTGAGTGTGGATCTCGGTATGGGTATGTTTGTAGGTGATACAGCTCTGACTGTGGATGTCGGTATGGGTCCGTTTGTAGGGTGATACAGCTGTGAGTGTGGATGTCGGAATGGCTCGGTTTGTAGGGTGATACAGCTGTGACTGTGGATGTCCGTATGGGTCGGTTTGTAGGGTGATACAGCTGTGAGTGTGGATGTCGGTATGGGTAGGTTTGTAGATAATGCAGCTGTGACTGTGGATGTCGGTATGGGTCGGTTTGTAGGGTTATAAAGCAGTGAGTGAGGGTTTTGATATGAGTATGTTTGTAGGGTACATCTGTGAGTGTGGATTTCAGTATGGGTCTGTTTGTAGGAGATATAGCTGTGAGTGTGGGTTTTGGTATAAGTAGGTTTGTAGGGTGATACAGCTGTGAGTGTGGATGTCGGTATGGGTCTGTGTGTAAAGTGATACAGCTGTGAGTGTGGATGTCGGAATGAGTCGGTTTGTAGGGTTATACAGCTGTGAGTGTGGATGTCGGTATGGGTCGGTTTGTAGGGTTATACAGCTGTGAGTGTGGATGTCGGTATGGGTCGGTTTGTAAGGTGATACAGCTGTGAGTGTTGGTTTTGGTATCAGTATCTTTGCAGGGTGATACAGATAGGAATGTGGATGTCGGTATGGGTATATTTGTAGAGTGATACAGCTGTGAGTGTGGATGTCGGAATGGCTCGGTTTGTAGGTGATACAGCTGTGAGTGTGGATGTCGGTATGGGTATCGTTGTAGGTGATACAGCTGTGAGTGTGGATGTCGGTATGGGTATCATTGTAGGTCATACAGCTGTGAGTGTGGATGTCGGTATGGGTATGTTTGTAGGTGATACAGCTGTGAGTGCGGATGTCGGTATGGGTATCTTTGTAGGTCATACAGCTGTGAGTGTGGATGTCGGTATGGGTATGTTTGTAGGTGATACAGCTGTGAGTGTGGATGTCGGTATGGGTATGTTTGTAGGTGATACAGATGTGAGTGTGGATGTCGGTATGGGTATGTTTGTAGGTGATACAGCTGTGAGTGCGGATGTCGGTATGGGTATCTTTGTAGTTCATACAGCTGTGAGTGTGGATGTCGGTATGGGTATGTTTGTAGGTGATACAGCTGTGAGTGCGGATGTCGGTATGGGTATCTTTGTAGTTCATACAGCTGTGAGTGTGGATGTCGGTATGGGTATGTTTGTAGGGTGATACAGCTGTGAGTGTGGATGTCGGTATGGGTATGTTTGTAGGTGATACAGCTGTGAGTGCGGATGTCGGTATGGGTATCTTTGTAGTTCATACAGCTGTGAGTGTGGATGTCGGTATGGGTATGTTTGTAGGGTGATACAGCTGTGAGTGCGGATGTCGGTATGGGCATGTTTGTAGGTGATACAGCTGTGAGTGTGGATCTCGGTATGGGTCGTTTTGTAGGGTGATACAACTGTGGATGTAGAGGTAACGGTGGCCCGGATCGTGGTCAGTTACCATTTATGTATTATATTCTGGGAGCGTGCATGTATGACGCTATTTGCACTGATGATTAATGGCAATAAAATGAACTGATGAGGTTTTAGGCCGTTTTTGTGCAAACAATGACACAGGAACCCCCCGGGACGAAGAAGGATGAACGGAGGAAACATGCCCCATATTAGGTGCCCGGGCCCGGATTCGAACTGGGACATTTTGACTTGCTGTCTAGTGCCAACCATTACACCAGAGAGGCCCCCTTATCACGATGGAGATTGCGACGCACCAGTAGCATCCCTTTCGTCTCGCTTCTACCCGGCAACACATACCGGTTGTATCTCACTCGTATCTCGTTAGAACTCCATTGAGTAAAGAACATCTATATGTAGCCAAAGTGTGGGTTGTATGGCGGATGAGGCGAGGATGGGGGCCGGTGTGGGGGATTTGGGAAGAGGTAGAGAGGTTGGGGGTATCCCGCTAGAAGCCATAAAAATTGAATTGAATAAAAGCTACCATAAGCCATCCTGGGCTGTTTCGGCAACATCACACCTTTTTGCAGTAACCTAGCCCTCTGAATGTAGCACTCTACGCCCCTCACTTATACTCACCACCAGAGTGCTATTGGTACCTCTAGCAAGACTGGTCGACCACCCCTCTCGCCAGCCGTCTTAGCATTCACACTCCCTACACCAGCCCTGAGGCAATTGTCACCCCTCCCAACCTCCCACCTCTCACCTCACACCCCCACCTTGCATGACCCCCCCCCCCCCACCCCCCACACTCCCACCCCTACCCACATACACAAACCTCCATACCCGGTCGCCTTACCTGTAACGCTTTGTTACCTTGCTGCCTTTCTGTCCACTCCCACCACCCTTAACTCCGCTCGCATCCCCAAGCTTGCACCCCCTCCTCAACCAATCCCCTCCCCCCTCTCTCCAGACGTCTCCCTCTTCCTTCCACCGCTTCCACACATTCACCCACCTACCCAACACCAACCCACCCACCCACACCGAGACAGACCGGAGCGCTATGCCCACACACCATCGCGCCCGAACCGCTACAGTTCTAACGTGGGACACCTCGCTCGGTATACTCTCAGGTGAGTTCCACCCTCAGGATATCCAACCTTTACATAGCCGGATACCGAAACCGTACTCCCACAGGTGAGAAAAACAGCTGTGACTCGTAAATAAATCGGGGTTAACTTTCGGCTTTCCAGGTTTTTTGAAATATGGATGAAAATCGGCTTTTGGTTTGCTAAGATGCTTTGTCGTCGGCGCATTCCACTCGACTATAGAGAGAGGGGGAAACGGGTCGTTTGAATACCAGAATACCAGAGGGCGAAACAGGTCGTTTGAATACCGAGCCGTTTTTCTACCGGTTGAACGCGATACATCCGACAGGGAGTGGCGCTGCAGATCCTACAGGCAATGTGAGACAATGGCAATGTCTTATCTCAGTGTAACCCTAGGCCTGGCGTACCTTAAGGGCATGGCTGATTCATGGGCGACAGAATTCTCTCGAGAACATGCATTCAGGATCTAACAAAAACCAAATGGGTCAGAGTTCATGAGTCTGACTGGGAGAACGGAGCACATTCTGTATCATTTATATAAATACGTCAATAGTCCGTCACAGTCTCAGCAGCTTTTAGATGCATAAAACAAACTGAGCTGCGGTGTATACCTTATATATGTGTAAAACACCGACCCGTCATTTTGTATGGTGACTTATTAGAATGACTTTTTTTTTAAATCAAGCCAATGCCATATTGAAAAGACATCCGTCCGGTAAGATGCAGACAAAGACACAGATCTTGCTTGCCAAGGTATTGGGGGGACCTTTTCCAGTATAGAGTATGGTCAGTGAGTTCGGGTTTATCGGAGTTTTTTCGGTGTTTTAGCCTTTCGCGTGACCGATATCTGCCTGGATTCGCTTCCGTGGCCAGTCAGCGGTGCGTTATGATGTGAACACCGACTACCAACGGGTCATAGAGAGGCTCCTTGTGCCGTTAAATATCATTCACACCATAGCTCGGGTTATCTCCCTTATGTTAGCCTTCCTGTGTGATAAATTTGCTGTATCCTGGAGGAACCATGTCTATTTTTGATAAGAGTAGTGCAACTGCTAAACTATGAAAGTATCTCATATTCATGATCTGAGAAACACATACATGTGGGCTATATCGTTCGGACTGGATCAAATAAAGTTCACTTCCATTTTGAAGGCTCTACTGATGAGTACTGGTAAAACCTGTTGCAAGTCATTTTGTATGTGCTGAAACATTAGGCAGAAATGTAAAGTACTCAGCTTTTCATCAGTAGATTTGTCATAGTATGTATTTCATATTTATCAGAAGCATGCCAAAGTTACATTTCGTTCGCCAATGATAACTAAATTAAATGCTTTAAATTATATTATCTGACAAGAAAAAACTGAGTAATATTTGTTTCTTTCCGCATTTTGCAGAGAAAATGTAGCTTGCATATTTCCTTATTGATTAACTCAATTACCTAAATTACAAATAGTAATATAATGCACTTTCAGGCCCACAATTAGTGGCACTCAGAATTAGAATAGTTCTTCTCCATTAGGACCGGAGTCACTGCTAACTGCTAAAGACAGGCAGACGCCCAAAGACTCCGCACGAAGCTCCCGCCAACCTCACGCTTGCGAGTGACAACCATTGTCACACATGGCTGCCAAGGTGACGAGACCTTGCCCGTCAACTGCGAAACCCAACTGGTTAACCAGGGCTGGTGGCGCAAACACCAAAAAATTACATTTTAAGGCAAGAAAATTGTATACACATGCAGAGGCAAATGGTACAAGAAGGGGGAACCATCCAAGGGGATGTCACGTCTCGTATGTGATGGATTGTCTTGTTCGCAGCGTGTCGGTTGCGTTTGTCCTTCTTGGGCAGGTGAAAGTATGGGCAGACGGGTGGGACGGAAGGGCTTGTTGGGGTGCACGGTGAAAGGGTGTGTAACAGGGGGGGGGGGGGGGTGGAGGGGTGAGTGGGTTCCTGTCATAAATTATACATGTGGGGATGGATAACTTTTTGCGTAACCGGGTCTCAAGCTGTGACGTCTGCAACTTGTATTATTCTCACTCGACCAAAATGTGGGCCACAATTCGAATTGTTTCACTATGTATAATTGTCAGCAATATTGCAATATTTTAACATAACTGCGCTCCCATATAACCGAATCTGTTGTGTAATGTAGATACTTCCAAATGCAACAGCCGATCCAAGGCATTTGGCCAAGAATTGACTTTGTATGTGTCATATGACAAAGCTGTGTTGCTACCAGGCGATGGGCAATGGGGTGAAATATGGTCCTTAGGGTCGTCCTGTCTGGGTCAGAGAAGGAAATATCCTCCACTGTGACCCTACGTGTAGCTTGATGCAATTATATTAATAATAATAATAATAATAATAATAATATGAACAATTATAATATTAGTATTATTATTTTATTATTGTTATTATTATTTTATTATTGTTATTATTATTTTATTATTGTTATTATTATTATTATTATTATTAAAAATACTGATAATAATGGACATAATAAATAGTAAGCCAGGGAAATTATATTCCTACATATCCACCGTGTGTGTATGCATCTACACCGTGTAAGCGTCTATGTAGCGACACAATTGAACGGTTAGTGCAAACTTACACATGATATATGTACAGACTTTATCTTTTGCACCTGTAACACGAGCACATTAGACCTGGAAGTAGCGAACAGACACTTTTGGTGAAGTAATATGATCGTCTTAGTGTTGAAATAATTATGCTCCGAAATAAATAATTTAATTTTTATTGCACAATTAAACTGCCATGCGATAGCCCGGCCCCTAACATCGTCTCTCACCCCCCCCCCTCCCCCACCAAGCTATTTACTCCATCAGTCTGCTACCACCCGACCCCCATCACGCCCCCCCCCCGCCCCCCCTCCCCCCCCGCCTCTCGTCAACCCCATCCCGCTCAGTTACTCTGCGGGTCACCAAGGATGAAAATTATTACCTGAATCTTATTAAAAAAAGACAGCTTGAGGCGTCGCCAGACCTACATTAGAGAAAGCCTCGAGTTATAAACCTAGACTCGAGAGCAATATAAACCATTGTTTTTGCGGCTTCCACTGAAACGCTAAATTGTGTCTTTCAAATGTGTAAATGAATGGTTTTTACATGGTCATCATTGTGTCTTCAGCCCACTGGTCTTTTGTTCTCTTTTTTGGAGAATAATCAGTTAAAATACCTCAAGTTATATTCTATAACTGTAGGTGCCTGTGCCGGGACATTATTTAACATGAAAAATAATATCCCTTGGGGGTTTTCCCTGTAGTGGGCGGATCATTTTGCAAGTCATCCAAATACACAAATAGCAAATCAGTCACATTCACACTGCTTCAATATATAATTTGAGCCCCCTCAGCTGGGTGAACTGGCTGGCCCGCAGATCAACAGGTCGTGGGTTCGAACACCGGCAACCGCACCACTGTTTCACCCCAACCCATTTCCCTGTCGCAGGAGAGTTTCTCTCCCCATGTTTATATTATCACCCACGCGCCTAGAAATAACTACATTCCACTTCCACAAGGAGTTTTGAGAAACCTGATTGACAGGGGTTTGTGTTAACATGGAGGGTTGTAGCTTCAAGTGCCGAAGCGTTATAATATAGCCCGTGATGCAAGAATATATACCGAAGTCTGCAACCTACATCACCTCTGGTTCATTCATCTCCTGTTATCACTCCAGTGAAGTATCTATCCAGATCTCGATTGACGTTAAATTTAACCAACGGTTTTTCTTGAGAGACAGAGTACAAAAGAGCACTGTGACATAGACGTAGGCTATTTGCTTTATATCAACCATAACCAACACAACGGAAGTTACGTGCCCATCGAATGAAGAACACACTCCTAAACATTTAATTATACATTAGCTGACAAGGGTTACTGGTGGGGTTTACGATCAGGGAGACACGCTTCACCATTTGATTACAGGCAAACGTTTTGTGGGGCGGTGACATATGATGGGATGGACAGACAGAGAGAGCAGATGTTTTTATCTGGCAAAATATAAGTCACCGCCAAATATGCCCGCTCAGCCCCCCTCCTCCTCCCCCCCCCTCCCCAGGTTATGTCTTGCTCATCCCCCTTCTCTTTCTTTCTCTCTTTCTGTCTTTCTCTTCTTCTGCCTATCTCACGCCTGTCTCACATCTGTCTGCTTCTCGCCCCTTTCCCGGTATGTCTCTTGAGATATATATTTGCATACATATTTATATATATATCATTCCCCTCCCTTCCTCGCTGTCTACCTGCCATGGAAGTCACCCCATACATCAAGCGGTTCACTTAACCTTGAATGAGGCCCCCTGACGGGTGTGTCACCCAGCTCACGAGGTGGGGCCTCGGGGTGAATAGAGGGGTACTTGGCATCCCCGGGGGCCGTCCACCACCAGTACCCCCGGGGGAGGACGGTGGGTGTAAGTCATCGCATTACGACCCGTCACTCACAGGCCACCCTCCTCGGCAATGATGAGTGACAATGGAGCATCATTATTCTTGATACAGGTATGATAAGCGTGAGTCTTGACCTTGCATCTTGTAATACCTGATGGCAATGTAACATTATACATCAGTGCTATGTTAAATGAATATTTTCATTTATTTCAGAGACACTCATACAGCCATTTGCTATCCATATGACACTTAGAAATAGGTTTTCAATTTAATAGAGGCATTGCGTGATTGTGTTAGTATCCACTCCTTTAAGAAGTATGAAATATCACATTTATCTTCATGTTAACAGACAAACGCAGAAAGTAATGTCCGCATTGTCATGAGATGTACACAAGAAAGTCACACTTCCCTGTACCTCAATCCGGCACAAAGCCAGACTGATGTATTTAACAATGTCCATTTTTATTCATTACACACTACATATTAGTAGGTAGACAATAAGCACTTCAGTATATAGTTCGTATATATATACAACCATACCATATAATGATCCAAATCCTAAATCCTTTTTAAATATAAATACTTCTTTAAATTGTGTTTAAATAAATTGTCTAGTTTTCAAATTATATACATGCTTGATATCATATATCATTTCTGTTCTTCACGCGCGGCAAATTTATGGAATTAAGCACTAGGTCTGTGGTTATAAACAATAATAGCCAGTATGACAACTAGTTGCAAGGACTTATAATCTTATTGCTAATTGATGATATTAGTAAAAGCAATGAGAAGTAATTACCAACTTGCCGATATTTAAGGATCAGTAATATATTTCATGTGTACAAACTACTTGGCAGCAGGTCCACAGCTGTATACACTGGTACAATGACACTGAACCGAGCAGCTGCCAGCTGTTATGCTTCAGCTAGTGTTCCTCTTTCACGTCGGCTTTCGTAGTGTCACTGTCTCACATTTATAGTTAAAGATTTGACATAGGCTTAACAATGGTCAGTCATTTACTTAATATGACAGTCCTAAGCAAAATACATGACTCCATTGGAAAATATTATAGAAATTACTTCCAATTAAAAATGATATTATCACATGATATAAGTGAATCACTTTATCTTATCATGTTATAAGACCAATGGTATGTGAAACATGTTTGATGTATTTAGCAGTATTGTTTTTACTTATGCGCGTCATTGTCATCAAATTAAAATTCCCTTGAGAACTAAAACTGAATATTGTTAGAAAGGATTCTAATAAAATAATAGGATTTAAAATTAACAATAGTTAATGCTATGGAAGTGTATGATGCATGAAATAGTCATAGTTCGCATAAAATGAGTTAATTAACGGTAGATATCATGCTG
This sequence comes from Arenicola marina, assembly GCA_964019135.1. Taxonomy (NCBI): domain Eukaryota; kingdom Metazoa; phylum Annelida; class Polychaeta; family Arenicolidae; genus Arenicola; species Arenicola marina. The sequence goes on from OZ025263.1 coordinate 12,815,506, forward strand.
AATGACACATAAAAACGGTTCATGGAAGATTCCTTCACCCACCCAATCCGGACCACGCTTTAAGAAATTATCCTTAAAAAATGTGGCAAAAAATTCTACAAACAAAACAATATAGCATTGAAAGTCCAACAAACGCCACAACTGACTGATCAAACGACTACCAAATAACTGTATCTTTGAGTATTCGGTTAAGTAATATTTTGCGCAATCCACAAATGATTAGACATGAGAGAACATGATTCAGACGGATAATCGGTTCACAGCTTTCGTTTGATCACGGGCCAAGCATGTTTTTTTTGCGCACGTGTCATATACCATTTACGTAAGGTTGAACGCTGGTGATGATTCAATGAAGGCATCGCTGTCCAAGCCTTCTGTGTCCACGTACGTAGGTTACTCAACCGGGCCAAGAAACGCCAGGGGATGCATGGTAGCCAAGCGCGACCTTAACAAGCCGCATAACAGATGAGCATCAGAACATTACGTGACATGCGGAACGACAGATAACGGCAGATTTAGCAGCGGTTTTTCGCGCTCACGTAGCTTATATTGCTATAATGTAATGGAATAATTGATGAGTTGGTTTTATCATGTAGTCTCTTTTATTCACATGAAGATGAAGAAATTTCGAAGAAAGGGTAGGTATAATTCACTTGTGTCTAACCAGTATGGATTCTCACCGTGGTTGTGTTTAGCTCACGGAGTAAATGCATCTGTTCACCAATTGAGATCTAATAATGGCCTTTGTATTTATCACGATTAAATTAACATCCGTTACAGACAGAAACAACAACATAAGAACTATGCAGGTAATAATCAGTTTGTTCGTTAATATAATCATAAGACTTGTTTACTTAGCAAATATCTCGAGCGAATTTATATACAACTGAGCAAATTGTCTTCAGCTACTTTATTGGTCCCTTTAATCAACATATTAAGTACATTTATTTCATATATAAATTGCTGCCTTGCCTTAATTTACTCTCCACGGAATGTTCGATATCCACTCATCCCTTGCAGTAGCGTCGACGCCAAAAACGATCATTGGATTAGCGCTCGTTAGTTAAATCTGCCCGTTCGATTATTTTTGGAGCGGTTGATCTTCGAAAACGAACGTTACTTATCTGGAAAAGGAATCATAATGACGAGTCATTGAGATAAACTATAGCGTCCCGGATGCAATGATGATCCCGGTAAGAATAAACACTTATTCCGTAGACAGAACGACGGTTTGAACCGCTTTAAAGTAGAAAATCATCATAACCGTCCAGCGTATTAAACCGGCCCATGTCAAACCGAACAGCCAACCCAGGTAAGACCTGATAGTCAGACCGGACACACTTCCAGATTGTTGGAGCGGTTACCAAATAGTGACATAAAGAACGCTTGGGGAATTCTGACAAAACAATATAATTGTGTTCATTGTTCAAAAAAAATTCCCTGAAATATGTCAATATGGCGCGATATTGGTACGACCCGTATGACGTGTCTTTGCCGACCATATGGCGGATGACGTGGCGAAATAACGTCCACGTTACATCCGATGTAACGCATTTACAGAGGCAAACTATTGCTTGGCTCGTAATACCACCGCCCGTGGCGAGTTATCTATGATTCCCGAGTGATTGGCACTGGCATTTGGGATATACCCAACATGTGTTACTTTTGTCCATTTTCGCGCTTCCTTCTCAGCAGGTATGTGTCTCATTTATGGACAAAGAAGGAATGGCATCTGATCTCGCATATATACCTGTAACATTTATGGGCGCTTTCTCCTTTGTTATATTGGTTCAGATATGCAATATTTGACAATAGTCTTAAGTCAATAACAATATGGCTACATAAATGCCGTGATGTCATACAATAAATTAGAAGTGGACCAACCCAAATGACTTTGGCTAGGATAGAATAAAAGTAACGCTGATGGACAAACGCGCAGCGACAATCAATATAAGATAGTGGGTAGTGTGCCTAGTTATGTCAGTAGTAAATTTTCTCACTCTCTTGACCCTTAACATAACACCAAATGTGTAGACCCAACGATATAATTTATACGAATATTGGAACTGAACGCACCTGTTTACACCTTAATTGATCTGATTGCTTTCGCGAGCGTGGCCTGATGGGCAGCATACGTAGCCCCAGAAGTGTGTGATATCATAATTTATTGCAATTATCGTTAAGCTGAATATAATCTTGTTTAAAAGTGTAAGTTCAATTGTATTTACGTTGGAAGCTTTTGGTACATCTTCATGTCAGTGAGACATTCGTTTCGAACACCTTTATTGGTTTAATTTTACCATTATTAATAAGGGTTTCAGCAGACACGTGGCATCTGTCACATGCCGTGACTCCTATTGACGCACGGCAGCCCCCGGCATCAAAAATGAACTAAAAAACAAAGGACTGAACAAAAATGTCTGCTTTTCGTCCCTGATGTGTGATATATCACGTGAGCCGAGCACGAAACTAGAGGTGTGTGTGTGCGACAGCCTCGTGGCAGCCAATTAGGTCAGCATCGACCAGCGTCTGGAATTTGAAATGTGCAGAACGCTAAATGAAAATAAAACGCTTAAATTAATTGCTGATGAGGGAGAAAGTAAATCAGATTGTTTTTCGAATAATATATTTCAATTGCCAAGGTAGCCATGATCATATTGTTGGTAACCTAATGTCATGAGCGATATTAGAGAAGGATACGGGAAGAACGAATAACATGTTGCGCAATATAACAATTGGGCCAATAATATTTTAATTTTAACAAATTATCCTTGTTGTCCATCTACCCGATGCGGGCCGTTATCCCGCTATATAATAGCGCTCTCAAACCAGATCTGCCATCAGATTTGCGAGCCGTGTCACTCACCGTGGTCGTAACCCCTACCGGCAACTCCTGTCAGCTACCGGCCCCGCTCCATGTACCCTGGTAACCTTGAGCTACTGGTATTATTATACCTCACATTAGGGTCAGAAAAAGATCAAATGTTGGGGGCTTCCAAAACATATAATTAATATATAATTTACGAATATCCGCGAACTTGGTACAACACAACAAAACATGAAATCCATCCTCAATAACGGTAACACCGATTCCCGGACAGTGAGTGCAAAGTCTGTCTTCTAGTAGAGCGTTATGGCGACGCCGATACTTGACAGAAAGTTACGGTGCAGAACAGAGGAATCGACCACGCCTTTCGTAGCTCAACAGTATTAACTTTACACAAATATGATTCAAGTTGAAGGCTATCTTTAGAGGCACAGAACGTCGTTATTATCATGGTGACTACTACGTCGGTCGGCGAATGATACAAATAAAACATGAGTGCGGGGGGGGGGGGGTGTGTGGAAATCGCATCAATGATAAAATAGGACAACGATGAAATTGTCATACTAGCTTTCAGCAGAGCCAGGATTTTGCGATATCCCCAATCATCCCCGCATATTCCATGAGTACCTATGATATACCACATTTAGAACATATGAAATAGAGCTATTCAATCCGGCGACAACATGCAAAAACAAGCAAGACCTGTAAAAAATGTATCAGTTTTTACTTTGCGCCTATGCACATTTTATCCCCCGCCCCTGTTACGTGTTGTGCACAATACAACTCACATGGTTGCACAAACTACAGACCTTGGGAACGTGTCTCCTGGCATAGGAGGGCTGGATTAAGGAAAAAAAATATTTAAACTGTAACATATGTCTCTTATTTGTCAGAAACAAAAAAATATAAAAATGAAATAAACACAAAGGAAGCAACGCGAATATGCCATGCTGGCTCATTCAGAATAGTTCTAATAGGTCAACGGGCCTGACATTGGATTTCAGCTGAGTGCATATATGTCAGGTCTGTAAATGCATGTGATGCTAAGGAACATATGATAGTTATGACAGGGACAATAATAATTGAGGTGAGCTAGGCATCCAACTTTTAATACAAATTGCCGTTGAAAATTATCGTTGTTTTTATTTGTTTAAACATGCAGAGCGTCTATTTTTCGCTCACGGCACAGCGTTTCTCCGTTTGGAACGACTGCTGCTGCAGCGAATGTCCTCTTCCCTCTGTCCCAATTTATCTTCCGAGATGGCATGTCAGATTCCCATTCTACTAGTCTTGGATTGACTATCGTACAACCATTTTTTCATGCTTGGTTCTCATACTTCTTAATTACTGGTTCCAGTTGCCGCTTTACACGCGTCATCAACCATCTTCTGCCGCCGCGTTTCTTCTCTCGTCTCCTCGTTATCTCAAGGTAGTAGGCGGGATCGCCGGGACGCCACCTAGCGAGTACTATTTATATGTGACTGTTGCTCTACCCGAACATTTTTCTCGCCGCAATTTATCAATATTAATACAGTATAAATAACCGTAATTAATATTAAATAAAAACAGTGACAAGTTTCTACATAGGGTTGGGGTGCAACGGTCCAAGCTCACAATACAATACAAAAAAAGTCCGCAGAGATATGCATATTATTGTATTATTCTCATAACATTAACATCAGTACTATTTAGAGGGTTGTTTTGGTTGATTGTAGATGTCAGGACGCTTCAACCACTTTCGGTCATATCGTCGACGGGAGAAGGAAGGGAGAGTAGGGCCGTGTCCCCGGGGGTAACCCCCCCCCCCCCCCACCCACCTAACCCACTTCGCTCAAACTCGAAAACAGTTCAAAAGTAACATGGATACTTGTTAATCAAAATCGAATGAATTCGTCGGATACGTTAAGCCTACTAGTCGCGCAGTAAGTGCTAAACAGTGGTGTAGTTGATGCCAACCTGCGAATATATATATATTTTTTTTTCTGGTGTAAAGGATAATTCTGATGGTTATATTTGGCGTGAGGCAGAGGGACTAAAGTATAAGCGGTGCGCCCTCTACCGGAAGATCGGCCTGTCGTCACAGGAGGTCACGTGTGGTGCCGGCTGGGCCGCCAGTTACCCCTTGATCCCCCCACACCCGCATCCCCTGCAGGCGATCCGCCCCACACCGTGAATTTAACCCCTCCCGGACAAGTCAGAAGGCCAAAGAGGTCTTCGGCACAGATGTTTATCGCACGCCCGAAACGTGATATTTACGACTCTCCTTTATTTGATAGGATAGACATAGGTATATAAGTTTTTAATCTCAGGATCAAACAATTTGAAATATTTTTTGGTTCTGGGAGAGGGGGGAGTGGGGAAGCCGTTGCCGGTGTTTCTATTACCTCTCTCAGTGCCTTCAGGCTTCACACGTGTTAACGAAGAAAGCATGACTGTGGTATAGCAGCATACGCTCCAAGACCAGAACGTATAAGATTATAGACCTGTAAGATTTTCCAAACATCTATCAATTAATTAGACGTTATCAGAGCACTTTTGAAAAAAAAAAAAAAATTAACTACAAAAAAACGGTTATGTTGAAGATGAAAAAGTTAGTACGCCCGTGTTTTAGTGACAGCTTCCTGCTGACAAAGGTATCATTGTAATGTCTGCGAATCTACTCACAGTCGACCTCCCCCCTCCCCCCTCCCCCCTCCCCCACCCTCTCCCGCCATCACAGCCCCCTTTTACAAATCCTGGTTTCACCCCTGATCAAGCCGAATAACTCTCTAAGCTCTCGTGCTCACAATGAATAATGTGTAGTTTGTTTCTTGGTGTGTGGGGTGTATGTTAGTTATTGTAATTGGTCAGCGAAGTTCACAATCCATAAAATTAAGGTGCAGTTTGCATGAACAATTTAACTGCTTTATCATTTGTTTTAATTTAAAATTGAAGATATCTCCACCTTGAACATAGCGCTGCCCAAGATTACCAAATTATGGAGAGCTATCGAAGGCAAGATTCGCGAGGTATGCTTAACACAAGTAATTGATATTATTTGATGTGATGTAAAAGCAGTTTTTTGCCCTATAGCGCCCGTTTAGTACATAATGCGGCACAGATGCATCGAACAGTGCATCTCCAGTTATTAATTTGCGTCACGTGTCATGACGTGTAGATTCATTTAATTACTCGAAGTTACTCCCCGAATTGTGCTCTCTTAATAATGAATTTGAGAGTTTGGTAAGAAATATCCATTACGCATTGTTCGATCCGCGTTAGTGTTAACTCCTTAAGACAAGTATGCATTTTCATCTAATTGAAATATAAGTGGTAAAAGGGTCACCAATGACCAATATTTAATGACGTAGTACACACGTACGCCATTTACCAGTACCAATCTGATAGAAGTTGTCCCTAAAAGCATTTATTTTTTAGTTCATGCACACTGCAGCATTCGTCAATAATCTGAAAAAACGAGTTCCACTTGAAAGATTTAAATGTTTCTCACGCAAAACACTATCGTATGAGCAGCTTTAATGGTTGTTTTGTAGAAATGGGCTTGTTGTGATCTTGTAGCGATATCGATTGGTCATATGCTAAAGCTTGGCTTGGAACGAACAGTGCTGGCAACCTATTCCCAACCCTAATGGGAGCCGAGCTAGGGAGGTCCCTCATCTCTCATCTCAGCCTGCTTACCAGCCGAGCAAGGGAGGTCCCTCATCTCTCATCTCAGCCTGCTTACCAGCCGAGCAAGGGAGGTCCCTCATCTCTCATCTCAGCCTGCTTACCAGCCGAGCAAGGGAGGTCCCTCATCTCTCATCTCAGCCTGCTTACCAGCCGAGCAAGGGAGGTCCCTCATCTCTCATCTCAGCCTGCTTACCAGCCGAGCAAGGGAGGTCCCTCATCTCTCATCTCAGCCTGCTTACCAGCCGAGCAAGGGAGGTCCATCATCTCTCATCTCAGCCTGCTTAGGGAGGTCCCTCATCTCTCATCTCAGCCTGCTTACCAGCCTAGCAAGGGAGGTCCCTCATCTCTCATCTCAGCCTGCTTACCAGCCGAGCAAGGGAGGTCCCTCATCTCTCATCTCAGCCTGCTTAGGGAGGTCCCTCATCTCTCATCTCAGCCTGCTTACCAGCCTAGCAAGGGAGGTCCCTCATCTCTCATCTCAGCCTGCTTAGGGAGGTCCCTCATCTCTCATCTCAGCCTGCTTACCAGCCGAGCTAGGGAGGTCCCTCATCTGTCATCTCAGCCTGCTTACCAGCCTAGCAAGGGAGGTCCCTCATCTCTCATCTCAGCATGCTTAGGGAGGCCCCTCATCTCTCATCTCAGCCTACTTACCAGCCGAGCTAGGGAGGTCCCTCATCTCTCATCTCAGCATGCTTAGGGAGGCCCCTCATCTCGCATCTCAGCCTGCTTAGGGAGGTCCCTCATCTCTCATCTCAGCCTGCTTACCAGCCGAGCAAGGGAGGTCCCTCATCTCTCATCTCAGCCTGCTTACCAGCCGAGCAAGGGAGGTACCTCATCTCTTATCTCAGCCTGCTTAGGGAGGTCCCTCATCTCTCATCTCAGCCTGCTTACCAGCCGAGCAAGGGAGGTACCTCATCTCTCATCTCAGCCTGCTTAGGGAGGTCTCTCATCTCTCATCTCAGCCTGCTTACCAGCCGAGCAAGGGAGGCCCCTCATCTCTCATCTCAGCCTGCTTAGAGAGGTCCCTCATCTCTCATCTCAGCCTGCTTAGGGAGGTCCCTCATCTCTCATCTCCGCCTGCTTAGGGAGGTCTCTCATCTCTCATCTCAGCCTGCTTACCAGCCGAGCAAGGGAGGTCCCTCATCTCTCATCTCAGCCTGCTTACCAGCCGAGCAAGGGAGGTCCATCACCTCTCATCTCAGCCTGCTTACCAGCCGAGCAAGGGAGGTCCCTCATCTCTCATCTCAGCCTGCTTAGAGAGGTCCCTCATCTCTCATCTCAGCCTGCTTAGAGAGGTCCCTCATCTCTCATCTCAGCCTGCTTAGGGAGGTCCCTCATCTCTCATCTCAGTCTGCTTACCAGCCGAGCAAGGGAGGCCCCTCATCTCTCATTTCAGCCTGCTTAGGGAGGTCCCTCATCTCTCATCTCAGCCTGCTTACCAGCCGAGCAAGGGAGGTCCCTCATCTCTCATCTCAGCCTGCTTACCAGCCGAGCAAGGGAGGCCCCTCATCTCTCATCTCAGCCTGCTTAGGGAGGTCCCTCATCTCTCATCTCAGCCTGCTTAGAGATGTCCCTCATCTCTCATCTCAACCTGCTTACCATCAGAGCTAGGGAGGTCTCTCATCTCTCATCTCAGCCTGCTTAGGGAGGTCCCTCAACTCTCATCTCAGCCTGCTTACCAGCCGAGCAAGGGAGGTCCCTCATCTCTCATCTCAGCCTGCTTACCAGCCGAGCAAGGGAGGTCCCTCATCTCTCATCTCAGACTGCTTAGGGAGGTCTCTCATCTCTCATCTCAGCCTGCTTGCCAGCCGAGCAAGGGAGGCCCCTCATCTCTCATCTCAGCCTGCTTAGAGAGGTCCCTCATCTCTCATCTCAGCCTGCTTAGGGAGGTCCCTCATCTCTCATCTCAGCCTGCTTACCAGCCGAGCAAGAGAGGCCCCTCATCTCTCATCTCAGCATGCTTAGGGAGGCCCCTCATCTCTCATCTCAGCCTGCTTAGGGAGGTCCCTCATCTCTCATCTCAGCCTGCTTAGGGAGGTCCCTCATTTCTCATCTCAGCCTGCTTACCAGCCGAGCAAGGGAGGTCCCTCATCTCTCATCTCAGCCTGCTTACCAGCCGAGCAAGGGAGGTCCCTCATCTCTCATCTCAGCCTGCTTACCAGCCGAGCAAGGGAGGCCCCTCATCTCTCATCTCAGCCTGCTTACCAGCCGAGCAAGGGAGGTCCCTCATCTCTCATCTCAGCCTGCTTACCAGCCGAGCAAGGGAGGTCCCTCATCTCTCATCTCAGCCTGCTTACCAGCCGAGCAAGGGAGGTCCCTCATCTCTCATCTCAGCCTGCTTAGGGAGGTCCCTCATTTCTCATCTCAGCCTGCTTACCAGCCGAGCAAGGGAGGTCCCTCATCTCTCATCTCAGCCTGCTTACCAGCCGAGCAAGGGAGGTCCCTCATCTCTCATCTCAGCCTGCTTACCAGCCGAGCAAGGGAGGTCCCTCATCTCTCATCTCAGCCTGCTTACCAGCCGAGCAAGGGAGGTCCCTCATCTCTCATCTCAGCCTGCTTACCAGCCGAGCAAGGGAGGTCCCTCATCTCTCATCTCAGCCTGCTTACCAGCCTGCTTAGGGAGGTCCCTCATCTCTCATCTCAGCCTGCTTACCAGCCGAGCAAGGGAGGTCTCTCATCTCTCATCTCAGCCTGCTTACCAGCCGGGCAAGGGAGGCCCCTCATCTCTCATCTCAGCCTGCTTAGGGAGGTCCCTCATCTCTCATCTCAGCCTGCTTAGGGAGGTCCCTCATCTCTCATCTCAGCCTGCTTACCAGCCTGCTTAGGGAGGTCCCTCATCTCTCATCTCAGCCTGCTTACCAGCCGAGGAAGGGAGGTCTCTCATCTCTCATCTCAGCCTGCTTACCAGCCGAGCAAGGGAGGCCCCTCATCTCTCATCTCAGCCTGCTTAGGGAGGTCCCTCATCTCTCATCTCAGCCTGCTTAGGGAGGTCCCTCATCTCTCATCTCAGCCTGCTTACCAGCCGAGCAAGGGAGGCCCCTCATCTCTCATCTCAGCCTGTTTAGGGAGGTCCCTCATCTCTCATCTCAGCCTGCTTAGGGAGGTCCCTCATCTCTCATCTCAGCCTGCTTACCAGCCGAGCAAGGGAGGTCCCTCATCTCTCATCTCAGCCTGCCTACCAGCCGAGCAAGGGAGGCCCCTCATCTCTCATCTCAGCCTGCTTACCAGCGGAGCAAGGGAGGTCCATCACCTCTCATGTCAGCCTGCTTACCAGCCGAGCAGGGGAGGTCCCTCATCTCTCATCTCAGCCTGCTTACCAGCCGAGCAAGGGAGGTCCCTCATCTCTCATCTCAGCCTGCTTAGGGAGGTCCCTCATCTCTCATCTCAGCCTGCTTACCAGCCGAGCAAGGGAGGTCCCTCATCTCTCATCTCAGCCTGCTTACCAGCCGAGCAAGGGAGGTCCATCACCTCTCATCTCAGCCTGCTTACCAGCCGAGCAAGGGAGGTCCCTCATCTCTCATCTCAGCCTGCTTACCAGCCGAGCAAGGGAGGTCCATCACCTCTCATCTCAGCCTGCTTACCAGCCGAGCAAGGAGGTCCATCACCTCTCATCTCAGCCTGCTTACCAGCCGAGCAAGGGAGGTCCATCACCTCTCATCTCAGCCTGCTTACCAGCCGAGCAAGGGAGGTCCATCACCTCTCATCTCAGCCTGCTTACCAGCCGAGCAAGGGAGGTCCCTCATCTCTCATCTCAGCCTGCTTAGAGAGGTCCCTCATCTCTCATCTCAGCCTGCTTACCAGCCGAGCAAGGGAGGTCCCTCATCTCTCATCTCAGCCTGCTTAGAGAGGTCCCTCATCTCTCATCTCAGCCTGCTTAGAGAGGTCCCTCATCTCTCATCTCAGCCTGCTTAGGGAGGTCCCTCATCTCTCATCTCAGCCTGCTTACCAGCCGAGCAAGGGAGGTCCCTCATCTCTCATCTCAGCCTGCTTACCAGCCGAGCAAGGGAGGTCCATCATCTCTCATCTCAGCCTGCTTAGGGAGGTCCCTCATCTCTCATCTCAGCCTGCTTACCAGCCTAGCAAGGGAGGTCCCTCATCTCTCATCTCAGCCTGCTTACCAGCCGAGCAAGGGAGGTCCCTCATCTCTCATCTCAGCCTGCTTAGGGAGGTCCCTCATCTCTCATCTCAGCCTGCTTACCAGCCTAGCAAGGGAGGTCCCTCATCTCTCATCTCAGCCTGCTTAGGGAGGTCCCTCATCTCTCATCTCAGCCTGCTTACCAGCCGAGCTAGGGAGGTCCCTCATCTGTCATCTCAGCCTGCTTACCAGCCTAGCAAGGGAGGTCCCTCATCTCTCATCTCAGCATGCTTAGGGAGGCCCCTCATCTCTCATCTCAGCCTACTTACCAGCCGAGCTAGGGAGGTCCCTCATCTCTCATCTCAGCATGCTTAGGGAGGCCCCTCATCTCGCATCTCAGCCTGCTTAGGGAGGTCCCTCATCTCTCATCTCAGCCTGCTTACCAGCCGAGCAAGGGAGGTCCCTCATCTCTCATCTCAGCCTGCTTACCAGCCGAGCAAGGGAGGTACCTCATCTCTTATCTCAGCCTGCTTAGGGAGGTCCCTCATCTCTCATCTCAGCCTGCTTACCAGCCGAGCAAGGGAGGTACCTCATCTCTCATCTCAGCCTGCTTAGGGAGGTCTCTCATCTCTCATCTCAGCCTGCTTACCAGCCGAGCAAGGGAGGCCCCTCATCTCTCATCTCAGCCTGCTTAGAGAGGTCCCTCATCTCTCATCTCAGCCTGCTTAGGGAGGTCCCTCATCTCTCATCTCCGCCTGCTTAGGGAGGTCTCTCATCTCTCATCTCAGCCTGCTTACCAGCCGAGCAAGGGAGGTCCCTCATCTCTCATCTCAGCCTGCTTACCAGCCGAGCAAGGGAGGTCCATCACCTCTCATCTCAGCCTGCTTACCAGCCGAGCAAGGGAGGTCCCTCATCTCTCATCTCAGCCTGCTTAGAGAGGTCCCTCATCTCTCATCTCAGCCTGCTTAGAGAGGTCCCTCATCTCTCATCTCAGCCTGCTTAGGGAGGTCCCTCATCTCTCATCTCAGTCTGCTTACCAGCCGAGCAAGGGAGGCCCCTCATCTCTCATTTCAGCCTGCTTAGGGAGGTCCCTCATCTCTCATCTCAGCCTGCTTACCAGCCGAGCAAGGGAGGTCCCTCATCTCTCATCTCAGCCTGCTTACCAGCCGAGCAAGGGAGGCCCCTCATCTCTCATCTCAGCCTGCTTAGGGAGGTCCCTCATCTCTCATCTCAGCCTGCTTAGAGATGTCCCTCATCTCTCATCTCAACCTGCTTACCATCAGAGCTAGGGAGGTCTCTCATCTCTCATCTCAGCCTGCTTAGGGAGGTCCCTCAACTCTCATCTCAGCCTGCTTACCAGCCGAGCAAGGGAGGTCCCTCATCTCTCATCTCAGCCTGCTTACCAGCCGAGCAAGGGAGGTCCCTCATCTCTCATCTCAGACTGCTTAGGGAGGTCTCTCATCTCTCATCTCAGCCTGCTTGCCAGCCGAGCAAGGGAGGCCCCTCATCTCTCATCTCAGCCTGCTTAGAGAGGTCCCTCATCTCTCATCTCAGCCTGCTTAGGGAGGTCCCTCATCTCTCATCTCAGCCTGCTTACCAGCCGAGCAAGAGAGGCCCCTCATCTCTCATCTCAGCATGCTTAGGGAGGCCCCTCATCTCTCATCTCAGCCTGCTTACCAGCCGAGCAAGGGAGGCCCCTCATCTCTCATCTCAGCCTGCTTAGGGAGGTCCCTCATCTCTCATCTCAGCCTGCTTAGGGAGGTCCCTCATTTCTCATCTCAGCCTGCTTACCAGCCGAGCAAGGGAGGTCCCTCATCTCTCATCTCAGCCTGCTTACCAGCCGAGCAAGGGAGGTCCCTCATCTCTCATCTCAGCCTGCTTACCAGCCGAGCAAGGGAGGCCCCTCATCTCTCATCTCAGCCTGCTTACCAGCCGAGCAAGGGAGGTCCCTCATCTCTCATCTCAGCCTGCTTACCAGCCGAGCAAGGGAGGTCCCTCATCTCTCATCTCAGCCTGCTTACCAGCCGAGCAAGGGAGGTCCCTCATCTCTCATCTCAGCCTGCTTAGGGAGGTCGCTCATTTCTCATCTCAGCCTGCTTACCAGCCGAGCAAGGGAGGTCCCTCATCTCTCATCTCAGCCTGCTTACCAGCCGAGCAAGGGAGGTCCCTCATCTCTCATCTCAGCCTGCTTACCAGCCGAGCAAGGGAGGTCCCTCATCTCTCATCTCAGCCTGCTTACCAGCCGAGCAAGGGAGGTCCCTCATCTCTCATCTCAGCCTGCTTACCAGCCGAGCAAGGGAGGTCCCTCATCTCTCATCTCAGCCTGCTTACCAGCCTGCTTAGGGAGGTCCCTCATCTCTCATCTCAGCCTGCTTACCAGCCGAGCAAGGGAGGTCTCTCATCTCTCATCTCAGCCTGCTTACCAGCCGGGCAAGGGAGGCCCCTCATCTCTCATCTCAGCCTGCTTAGGGAGGTCCCTCATCTCTCATCTCAGCCTGCTTAGGGAGGTCCCTCATCTCTCATCTCAGCCTGCTTACCAGCCTGCTTAGGGAGGTCCCTCATCTCTCATCTCAGCCTGCTTACCAGCCGAGGAAGGGAGGTCTCTCATCTCTCATCTCAGCCTGCTTACCAGCCGAGCAAGGGAGGCCCCTCATCTCTCATCTCAGCCTGCTTAGGGAGGTCCCTCATCTCTCATCTCAGCCTGCTTAGGGAGGTCCCTCATCTCTCATCTCAGCCTGCTTACCAGCCGAGCAAGGGAGGCCCCTCATCTCTCATCTCAGCCTGTTTAGGGAGGTCCCTCATCTCTCATCTCAGCCTGCTTAGGGAGGTCCCTCATCTCTCATCTCAGCCTGCTTACCAGCCGAGCAAGGGAGGTCCCTCATCTCTCATCTCAGCCTGCCTACCAGCCGAGCAAGGGAGGCCCCTCATCTCTCATCTCAGCCTGCTTACCAGCGGAGCAAGGGAGGTCCATCACCTCTCATGTCAGCCTGCTTACCAGCCGAGCAGGGGAGGTCCCTCATCTCTCATCTCAGCCTGCTTACCAGCCGAGCAAGGGAGGTCCCTCATCTCTCATCTCAGCCTGCTTAGGGAGGTCCCTCATCTCTCATCTCAGCCTGCTTACCAGCCGAGCAAGGGAGGTCCCTCATCTCTCATCTCAGCCTGCTTACCAGCCGAGCAAGGGAGGTCCATCACCTCTCATCTCAGCCTGCTTACCAGCCGAGCAAGGGAGGTCCCTCATCTCTCATCTCAGCCTGCTTACCAGCCGAGCAAGGGAGGTCCATCACCTCTCATCTCAGCCTGCTTACCAGCCGAGCAAGGAGGTCCATCACCTCTCATCTCAGCCTGCTTACCAGCCGAGCAAGGGAGGTCCATCACCTCTCATCTCAGCCTGCTTACCAGCCGAGCAAGGGAGGTCCATCACCTCTCATCTCAGCCTGCTTACCAGCCGAGCAAGGGAGGTCCCTCATCTCTCATCTCAGCCTGCTTAGAGAGGTCCCTCATCTCTCATCTCAGCCTGCTTACCAGCCGAGCAAGGGAGGTCCCTCATCTCTCATCTCAGCCTGCTTAGAGAGGTCCCTCATCTCTCATCTCAGCCTGCTTAGAGAGGTCCCTCATCTCTCATCTCAGCCTGCTTAGGGAGGTCCCTCATCTCTCATCTCAGCCTGCTTACCAGCCGAGCAAGGGAGGTCCCTCATCTCTCATCTCAGCCGGCTTACCAACCGAGCAAGGGAGGTCTCTCATCTCTCATCTCAGCCTGCTTAGAGAGGTCCCTCATCTCTCATCTCAGCCTGCTTACCAGCCGAGCAAGGGAGGTCCCTCATCTCTCATCTCAGCCTGCTTAGGGAGGTCCCTCTTCTCTCAAAGGATACAGTAATGTCAGGTTTGCGCTGTGATTGGTTGGTTGATTGTTCAGGATGCTTTCACCACTTTTAGTCATATCGCATCAATGGGAGAACGAAGGGAGAGTGGAGCCATGTCTCCGGGGGTAACCCCCTGCTCTTTACGAAGAAAGACATCGGGTCTTTGTCCTGCGACCACACAGACATGGCCACAACAGGGCTCGAACCATCGATCCACGTGCCGTTAGGCTCTCAGGTGACCAGAGCACGCAATGCGAGCGCTCTAACCCACTGAGCTATCGGGGCGGCCCCGGGTTGCGGCGTAAAGGGAACTGCAGCAGATCATGGGTCACAGAGCTTGTCATTTACTTATCTACCACACACCTAGCAACCTACTGGTGTGCCCCCCATACTCCCACCCCGCGACCCCGGTGACCCCCTCCCCATCCCTCCCCCTCCCTCTGACCCTGGACATCTGTCTAACATGCCTTGGCTGCATGAATTGCAGAATGCACTCAAATAAACTGCTGAATTCCCCCTCCCCCCCCCCCCCAAAAAAAAACAAAAAAACGTATGCGATATAGTTATATGAATATTTCAATTCATTAATACGTCGATACGTGTATTAAGTTTGCCGCACTGTTGCAGACAGCTCACGCGGAATGTTGTGTACTTCTGTAGCGGCAATTTGCGATTCCCACGGTCCAACGCTCCAAGTGTTTACATAATATTTTACACTTCATCGGTCCCGAAGGACTGGATTTGAGCGATTATATATTAATCATATATAACATATCGTCATGGGCAAATGGGTTCGAAAAAGATATACAATAATGGATACCAAACACACTATTGGTTGAAAAGTTACCGCTTTTTAAACTGGAAAATCAAGCTTGAGTTATTCGGGTCGCATTTACACGCATTTACTCTTGGTAAAATACGCTAAACAGTACATACGCCAAGGCAAGTTATCCAAGACCATATGCGAAACGTTCATTGTTAAGTTTGTTCTAGAGGTACGGAAATATCCATTGGGACACATGTGGCATTAAGACAGATCTGGAGCACACACACATATCCAGGCTCTCCCTGAATATAACTTACTGACCGTCAAGGCATAACTACTTGTTCGACCGCAATATTTCTTTTTTGACGAACATTTCATGTTCAGGAAACTTTGGACTACATCAAGAAATATGTCCCAGGAACATGAATGTATCACGACACATTCAATGGTATGCCCCAGTAAGGGACCCGTATGTTGTTCAACTACCAATCGGGGTTCATTGTAGCATCTACCTCCCAGTATGCATCGCGTTATCACCACATTCACTACACTTTCGTGAATATTTGAATACTTTGAATTATAAAATAAAATATGAATAGCATTGCCCATTATTCTGATAATCCAGGCTTCCTAAGAGTCATTTTTTCATTGCTCAATGATGCTTTTAAAACTGTTTGTATCGCATAATAGTTACGTACGGGTTTATGAAAAAAGATTTACTTGAATACCTTACTTGAATAATACTCTGATATTCTTACACATGTACATTCAGTATTGCTGTGAGATGGTGGTGGTTGGGTGTAGGGACTGGGGGTGCAGAGGGGTGGGCGTGGCGGGCGTGGCCTCCAATCACTGTCGCTGTACACATTCATTGACCCCGTGCGTACGCTCCATTGAGCGATTACATGCTGGACCATGCTGGAGTTGTGCTGTGGATTCGTGCATGTAGGGTTTTGCCTTACTGGCATATGGGTCATTTAATATTCTTTTCATGCAGATTGTTTGGGCGTTTTGGAGTTTTCTGTGACACTGTGGGATCTTCATAGGCCCGTAGGATGCATTTCACCAAGGAGGCAAACGTAGTTGACGTAAAAAATTTTTTTTAATATAATTCTTTTTTTCATTAAGGCACAGAACAGACAGTATACAGTACACGATAAACGAGCAGCACACCCCCAAAACATTATACAGTACCCCAAAATAGATATATAGGATATGGTTATTTCCAACCTACAGAAAATAGCAGCACCTCCGGTCATACAGGGGCAAAAAACTTTTCAAGACCCTCCCATTTTAACTTAAACATGTGGCTTCGGTTTCCACCAGGGGTTCTTTCGCTTATAACTGTTTCAACATACGAAACCCTTGCTTTACATTCAACTTATCACCCAAACATCGTGTCTTATAAATATATTTCTTAAAGGTAAGGAATATTTGATCAATCAATTGATATTTTGCATCTGTCACGCCTAAAAGAATGTTTTCCATCGATAGATAGCTTGTAATATCTAAAAAGAGCCATAAACAATATTTCACCTGCTGCCAAAGCATCCGGGTTTACCCACATGACCAAAATAAATGTTCTATTGTTTCCGTTTCAGTTTTACACAAAGGGCAAAGATCCGTCTCAGTTATGCCCCATAGATAGAGCTGGTGATTTGTGGGCCAGATTAGTTGCAAAATTTTATTTTGAAACGCATTATATTTCCTATCTGATGTAGTTTTAAATGTTCTAGTATAGATTTCCGTCCAGTTAACATTTAAATCATCTACTTTTAATATGTTATTCCATCTCAGTTTTCTCTTCTTCATCAGCGAGCCATCCTCTATCAAAGTCGTATTAAACATAATGGCATGCTTTCTTGCTAATATAAAAGCCATATAATGAATCCATTTTTACCCCTCGGCTATTACCACAAATGTTTTCTAGTGACCAATGTTCTTTTACTACTCTTACTAGATAGAGGTAGTCTAAATAGGTAATAGTAGAATTATATTTTGCTTTAAAATTGTCATAGGAAATAAATTTATTCGTTACAAGGAGATCTTGAATCAGTACACATTTATTTTGTATCAATATCGGTTTCAATTTTTGCAGATTAGTTGACGTTAAATGGTCCTTCCTATTTCCAATACGTGAGGAGTGTTGGGGGGGAAGGGGGGGGCGTTTTACTCTAACTAATAATAAGTAATAGTAATTATAATAATAATATCGGGGACACACACTAACCAGCAATGGACACGAGTCACGTGTGGGGCTGAACGCAGCTAGGTGCCCACCGTGCCCCCTCCCCCCTGCCCCCCTCCCTCCTCACCCCTAGACCCATACTTGCTGAATCATAGGGGCGTCGAGGTAGAGCACCCCTCGACATGGCCCCGTCCGAATGGGCTCCAAGAAACACAGCAGCCGGTCACGACATTATCGCTCGAATACCTATGTCGTTACGGTATTAGCCAAATAATCGGTTTAATCGCCGATTTGGGTTCCTTCAAGCATCCATATCATAGTTTTCGTCTTATTGTCGTTCTGTGAAATGAATAATATTTCACTCTCTCAAGGTGATTCTTCGTAGTTATTTTACTCTCATAATCTCATGATTGCGCCCGCTCAGCAATTCCTGCCTCCCCGTAGAGCTAACAACTAATCTGTCGATGTTGTTTCAGTGACACTTGTTACTTTCACTGGAGAATATATAATTATATCCGACTGCCCAATATAACTATATGTTCTTCAGTCATACAGGTATGGGTTGTACATTTGATCCAGCATTATGTATCCTTTCGGTTTCGCGATGTCAAAAACGCTACAATATAAATCGGGTTTGGATACGATAATATGTATCTACAGCTGCAGAGTAGGAGGAAAGACAGGTGCATGTGCAGACCAGGGGCGGATCTAGGAATTTCAAAACAGGGGAGGGGTACGATGAGAACTTGCGACACGGGGGGGGGGGCTCCACGCCTCTGATGGCCTAAATTTTGCATTGATAAAAAGGTATTCTTCCTCTAAAAAGAGGGGGGGATCCGGACGCCTGAATCTTCCCCCCCCCCCCTCCCCCTCCCACCGGAGATCCGTCAATACAAACTATGGTCATCGATAATGGGATTGTATCCCTTTACCTCTCTGTTTGTGAAATGGTCTTATCGTTTAATGGCTGAATGAACCGGCAACTGTGGACCCACGAATCTGAGTGAGGGGACAGTTGTGGAGGGAGGGGGCCGGGGTGTTTACAAGGACCTCTGGTAGAGTAACGGGCAGAGAGGTCTCTATACCGCAGGAAGGGAGTTGTGGGGGCAGAGAGTTCTCTTTACCGCTGGGAGGGGATTGCGGGGGGCAGAGGGGTTGAACTGCTTGGAAGGGGTTGTGGGAGTAGGGAACCCCTGTATCGGTATGAGGGAGGAAGTAGAGAGTATCTGTACCGCTGGGAAAGGGCTGTGGAGGTAGAGGCCTCAGCATAGTTGGCAAAGGGTTGTCGGGGTAGAGGGGCCTCTCTATAATTAGGAAAGGGTTGTGGGGGTAGCGGGACCCCTGTACCGCTGGGAGGGTCACGATAGGGGGAATCGAGCCTTCTGTGGGTGGGAACTCGGAAGATAATTGGCTGCCAGGCCCGCTGGTCGTGACGTCACTCCCCACCAGCCTGACAGACCTAACAGACATAAGCCTGGCAATTGGCACCCGTTATGTCGTTACTATTGTTTACACGGTAAACACGTGAGAGAATTTCATGCAAAATGAATGTTGATTATTCCCATGCAATGCCATCGCGTTATGAAGCTACTCAGTCAGTGTCATGCCGTGAAAGGTCTAAAACAACCATTGCTATGGCGGTTCTTGACGCAAAAATGGTAACTGTCGTTCAAGTGAACATACAACGCTTTTCTGAAAGACCATTTATCTGTCGAGGGTCAGGCATGGTTTTATGGCCGCAAAAACTGGACTTAGCCTACGTTATGTAAAAATGGAAACTCATAATTTTGTTTTTGTTATTTTCGTGGCGTACTAATCTTTGCCAAGGCCAGTCCGTCAAGCAATCTGGTCAGAAAGAGACTTGGATGTTCATCGTTCGCCGGATGGATGCCGCGCCTGTCAAATGGGGAGTGGGTACCCCAGTTCTTGTTTTAGTATGTTCAGCAACGCGATACAGTCGTTGTTCCTTGTCAGGGCGAACCATTGTTTCAGCGTGTCTCACGCAAGACTCACACACGCCCACCAGTTTCTATTATAGTAAAAGAACGTTTCGTGGGCCCTCACCTGAAAGGTGGGCCCGCGATATGGAGGTTTTCGGTATCAATGAAGATTCTTGCCAATCCATAAGATGGTGACAAGTTATGGTCGGAGAGGGAATAATCCACCACAGAGTCGTCTCTTCTGCAAAATTAAACATGAAGCGTCGGACCAAGAGAATGAGAAACACCCAGAAAATCCAAAAAAAATTAGAAACACCCAGAAACAGGACATCTGGGTGATACCTAAGGCAATCTCTGCCAAGGTCACATTATTCAGACATAAGCTTGCCACGAATTCAATGGAAATACCACATTGTTATCTTGGCCCAATTTATTTAGCCTTTGGGTGCACCAAAGAAGCGTACGACACTAAAACTTCACATAATTTCAGACCGACGGAGGCAAGCAATTTAGTTGAAATAGTTGAGCACCTCATAAAGGATACTCCGGGTCCGTTGCCTAAAGATTGTGGTCCTTTTTGCCAGCAATAATGATCCGAGGGTAACAAAGGGTAAACCCCACTTGTGGATGCGCATGCCATACACGACGTCGCCATTATACGCCATCCTAAAAAATGCATGACTGGCTTAAATATTTCTAGGAAATATTTTAGTGTTATTTTGAATTTTTCTACTCAGATAAATAGTATATTTCCAGGTTTGTGTGTAAAATGTGTAAAATTGTTGAGCTTTTCTAAATTACATACAGATAATATAACGTTTCCGTCGCATAGATGACAATATGGTATGTTTTAATTGTCGCCAGAATATGTTGTTATGCGATGACGCCATCTTGACATCTCACAAAGACCAACCTAATACCCAGAATGCAGTGCACATGCAGTGGCGCCTCACAGTGGAATAATATAAACTACGATCTACGAAGTCGTCTACTGTCGGATATATTCGAACATTTTAAGCAGCATTTGGAATAGTTCATGGACTTGGACAATGGACAATGTATGCTGCCTCTTGGCCCAGCCCTCCGTGGACCAACATAGGATATATCCCTGTATGACGGCTATCAAGGATTTCGACAGTAACACGATGAATTTCGTACCTGCCATGAGTCGAACAAACGAATTATCGCATGCTAGGACACATTCAGCGCGATGCGCGTTAGGGATATTCCGGTTGGCTCAGGTAGTGTTTCTATTTGATAGTATGTCGCACCAGACTGAGACCGAGAGACTACACACACGCATGACATGGGTCAGTTGTAAAGGGAATGAAAAACAATTCATATGATAATTCCTCAATGATTACTAAGGCCATGGGGAACAATATATTGATATGCGTATTCGGCTATCATTAATCTACACCAAAGACATGAGAAATAACAGATTGAAATAAATATTCTTCAATAGTTCCTCTATACTAAGGGCACGAGAAATAAATTGAAATGATTAGTCTTCAATGATTGCTCTACACTCAGGGCATGAGAAACAAATAGATTGGAATGCTTAATCTTCAGTGATTACTTTTAATCTGCACTCGGCGCCCAAAGGAACTCTGTCATTAGTCAACACATATGGACATGATTAACGCTAAAAGAAGGAACCTGATGAGACTGTAAAGCCATGGGTGAAACACATGCAGAAAATGAGATCTTAATCATTTCTTTAAGATGTGGACTTCTTAATATTCGTCCAGATAATTAAAGCTGTCTAGTTTGTTGTTTATGCCGCATTAAGTTACACCGGAACTAAACTGAAACACAGACTTAAGAAACGCTTAACATTGGCAATTTGGGTCATTCGTCATTTATTTGAGATCCACATGGCAATCCGAGTTAGCGCACATGATGTGTGCATAAACATGGCCTAAAGCATCAATCCATAACACCTCGCATCCTGATAGCCAAAGACATTCCTTATAATGGGAATGTTATCCTTATTATCCATCTTGATAGCTAAGGACATGCTCTACAATAGGAATTGTATACTTGCTATTCATCCTATATAAACAAAGACATAGACAAAAACAGAAACGATATCTTTATTATTCATCCTGATAAATAGGACTTGCGCAGTAGTGGATATGGTAGTCATCCTGATAGCTAAGGACATGCTCAGTATTGGATACGGTAGTCATCCTGGTAGCTAAGGACTTGCTCAGTAGTGGATATGAGAGGCATCCTGGTAGCTAAGGACTTGCTCAGTCGTGGATATGGTAGTCATCCTGATAGCTAAGGACATGCTCAGTTGTGAATATGGTAGTTATCCTGATAGCTAAGGACATGCTCAGTAGTGGATATGGTTGACATCCTGATAGCCAAGGACATGCTCTACAATAGGAATGGTATACTTGCTATTCATCCTATGTAAACAAAGATATAGACAAAAACAGAAATGATATCTTTATTATTCATCCTGATAGCTAAGGACTTGCTCAGTAGTGGATATGGTAGTCATTCTGGTAGCTAAGGACATGCTATACAATAGGAATTGTATATTGCTATTCATCCTATACAAACAAAGACCTAGACAATAACAGAAATGATATCTTTATTATTCATCCTGATAGCTAAGGACTTGCTCAGTAGTGGATATGGTAGTCATCCTGATAGCTAAGGACATGTTCTACAATAAGAATTGTATATTGCTATTCATCCTATACAAACAAAGACATAGACAATAACAGAAATGATATCTTTATTATTCATCCTGATAGCTAAGGACTTGCTCAGTAGTGGATATGGTAGTCATCCTGGTAGCTAAGGACATGCTCCACAATAGGAATTGTATATTGCTATTCATCCTATACAAACAAAGACATAGACAATAACATAAATGATATCTTTATTATTCATCCTGATAGCTAAGGGCATGCTCAGTAGTGGATATGGTAGTCATCATGGTAGCTAAGGACATGTTCTACAATAGGAATTGTATATTGCTATTCATCCTATACAAACAAAGACATAGACAATAACAAAAATGATATCTTTATTATTCATCCTGATAGCTAAGGACATGCTCAGTAGTGGATATGGTAGTCATCCTGATAGCTAAGGACTTGCTGAGTAGTGGATATGGTAGTCATCCTGATAACTAAAGACTTGCTCAGTAGTGGATATGGTAGTCATCCTGGTAGCTAAGGACATGTTCTACAATAGGAAATGTATATTGCTATTCATCCTATACGAACAAAGACATAGACAATAACAGAAATGATATTTTATTATTCATCCTGAGAGCTAAGGACTTGCTCAGTAGTGGATATGGTAGTCATCCTGGTAGCCAAGGACTTGCTCAGTCGTGGATATGGTAGTCATCCTGATAGCTAAGGACATGCTATACAATAGGAATGATCTCCTTGCTATTCATTGTGATAGCTAAGGACCTGACCAATAACTGATAGCAAAAGGCATGCCCTGCAAAGGGAATGATATTCTTACTACTCATCCTGTTAGCTGACGACATGCCCTGCAAAGGGAATGATATTCTTACTACTCATCCTGTTAGCTGACGACATGCCCTGCAAAGAGAATGATACCCTTACTATTCATCCTGTTAGCTGACGACATGCCCTGCAAAGGGAATGATATCCTTACGATTCATCCTGTTAGCTGACGACATGCCCTGCAAAGGGAATGATATCCTTACGATTCATACTGTCAGCTGACGACATGCCCTGCAAAGAGAATGATACCCTTACTATTCATCCTGTTAGCTGACGACATGCCCTGCAAAGAGAATGATACCCTTACTATTCATCCTGTTAGCTGACGACATGCCCTGCAAAGGGAATGATATCCTTACTATTCATCCTGTTAGCTGACGACATGCCCTGCAAAGAGAATGATATCCTTACTATTCATCCTGTTAGCTGACGACATGCCCTGCAAAGGGAATGATATCCTTACGATTCATCCTGTTAGCTGACGACATGCCCTGCAAAGAGAATGATATCCTTACTATTCATCCTGTTAGCTGACGACATGCCCTGCAAAGGGAATGATATCCTTACTATTCATCCTGTTAGCTGACGACATGCCCTGCAAAGAGAATGATATCCTTACGATTCATCCTGTTAGCTGACGACATGCCCTGCAAAGAGAATGATATCCTTACTATTCATCCTGTTAGCTGACGACATGCCCTGCAAAGAGAATGATATCCTTACTATTCATCCTGTTAGCTGACGACATGCCCTGCAAAGGGAATGATATCCATACGATTCATCCTGTTAGCTGACGACATGCCCTGCAAAGGGAATGATATCCTTACTATTCATCCCGTTAGCTGACGACATGCCCTGCAAAGGGAATGATATCCTTACTATTCATCCTGTTAGCTGACGACATGCTTTGCAAAGGGAATGATATCCTTACTATTCATCCTGTTAGCTGACGACATGCCCTGCAAAGAGAATGATATCCTTACCATTCATCCTGTTAGCTGACGACATGCCCTGCAAAGAGAATGATATCCTTACTATTCATCCTGTTAGCTGACGACATGCCCTGCAAAGAGAATGATATCCTTACTATTCATCCTGTCAGTTGACGACATGCCCTGCAAAGAGAATGATATCCTTACTATTCATCCTGTTAGCTGACGACATGCCCTGCAAAGAGAATGATATCCTTACTATTCATCCTGTTAGCTGACGACATGCCCTGCAAAGGGAATGATATCCTTACTATTCATCCTGTTAGCTGACGACATGCCCTGCAAAGGGAATGATATCCTTACTATTCATCCTGTTAGCTGACGACATGCTTTGCAAAAGGAATGATATCCTTACTATTCATCCTGTCAGCTGACGACATGCCCTGCAAAGGGAATGATATCCTTACTATTCATCCTGTTAGCTGACGACATGCCCTGCAAAGAGAATGATATCCTTACTATTCATCCTGTTAGCTGACGACATGCCCTGCAAAGGGAATGATATCCTTACTATTCATCCTGTTAGCTGACGACATGCCCTGCAAAGGGAATGATATCCTTACTATTCATCCTGTTAGCTGACGACATGCTTTGCAAAGGGAATGATATCCTTACTATTCATCCTGTCAGCTGACGACATGCCCTGCAAAGGGAATGATATCCTTACTATTCATCCTGTTAGCTGACGACATGCCCTGCAAAGAGAATGATATCCTTACTATTCATTCTGTTAGCTGACGACATGCCCTGCAAAGGGAATGATATCCTTACTATTCATCCTGTTAGCTGACGACATGCCCTGCAAAGGGAATGATATCCTTACTATTCATCCTGTTAGCTGACGACATGCCCTGCAAAGAGAATGATATCCTTACTATTCATCCTGTTAGCTGACGACATGCCCTGCAAAGAGAATGATATCCTTACTATTCATCCTGTTAGCTGACGACATGCCCTGCAAAGAGAATGATATCCTTACTATTCATCCTGTTAGCTGACGACATGCCCTGCAAAGAGAATGATATCCTTACTATTCATCCTGTTAGCTGACGACATGCCCTGCAAAGGGAATGATATCCTTACTATTCATCCTGTTAGCTGACGACATGCCATGCAAAGAGAATGATATCCTTACTATTCATCCTGTTAGCTGACGACATGCCCTGCAAAGAGAATGATATCCTTACTATTCATCCTGTTAGCTGACGACATGCCCTGCAAAGAGAATGATATCCTTACTATTCATCCTGTTAGCTGACGACATGCCCTGCAAAGAGAATGATATCCTTACTATTCATCCTGTTAGCTGACGACATGCCCTGCAAAGGGAATGATATCCTTACTATTCATCCTGTTAGCTGACGACATGCCCTGCAAAGAGAATGATATCCTTACTATTCATTCTGTTAGCTGACGACATGCCCTGCAAAGGGAATGATATCCTTACTATTCATCCTGTTAGCTGACGACATGCCCTGCAAAGGGAATGATATCCTTACTATTCATCCTGTTAGCTGACGACATGCCCTGCAAAGAGAATGATATCCTTACTATTCATCCTGTTAGCTGACGACATGCCCTGCAAAGAGAATGATATCCTTACTATTCATCCTGTTAGCTGACGACATGCCCTGCAAAGAGAATGATATCCTTACTATTCATCCTGTTAGCTGACGACATGCCCTGCAAAGAGAATGATATCCTTACTATTCATCCTGTTAGCTGACGACATGCCCTGCAAAGGGAATGATATCCTTACTATTCATCCTGTTAGCTGACGACATGCCCTGCAAAGAGAATGATATCCTTACTATTCATCCTGTTAGCTGACGACATGCCCTGCAAAGAGAATGATATCCTTACTATTCATCCTGTTAGCTGACGACATGCCCTGCAAAGAGAATGATATCCTTACTATTCATCCTGTTAGCTGACGACATGCCCTGCAAAGAGAATGATATCCTTACTATTCATCCTGTTAGCTGACGACATGCCCTGCAAAGAGAATGATATCCTTACTATTCATCCTGTTAGCTGACGACATGCCCTGCAAAGAGAATGATATCCTTACTATTCATCCTGTTAGCTGACGACATGCCCTGCAAAGGGAATGATATCCTTACTATTCATCCTGTTAGCTGACGACATACCCTGCAAAGGGAATGATATCCTTACTATTCATCCTGTTAGCTGACGACATGCTTTGCAAAGAGAATGATATCCTTACTATTCATCCTGTCAGCTGACGACATGCCCTGCAAAGGGAATGATATCCTTACTATTCATCGTGTTAGCTGACGACATGCCCTGCAAAGGGAATGATATCCTTACTATTTATCCTGTTAGCTGACGACATGCTTTGCAAAGGGAATGATATCCTTACTATTCATCCTGTCAGCTGACGACATGCCCTGCAAAGGGAATGATATCCTTACTATTCATCCTGTTAGCTGACGACATGCCCTGCAAAGAGAATGATATCCTTACTATTCATTCTGTTAGCTGACGACATGCCCTGCAAAGGGAATGATATCCTTACTATTCATCCTGTTAGCTGACGACATGCCCTGCAAAGGGAATGATATCCTTACTATTCATCCTGTTAGCTGACGACATGCCCTGCAAAGGGAATGATATCCTTACTATTCATCCTGTTAGCTGACGACATGCTTTGCAAAGGGAATGATATCCTTACTATTCATCCTGTCAGCTGACGACATGCCCTGCAAAGGGAATGATATCCTTACTATTCATCCTGTTAGCTGACGACATGCCCTGCAAAGCGAATGATATCCTTACTATTCATCCTGTTAGCTGACGACATGCCCTGCAAAGGGAATGATATCCTTACTATTCATCCTGTTAGCTGACGACATGCCCTGCAAAGAGAATGATATCCTTACTATTCATCCTGTTAGCTGACGACATGCCCTGTAAAGAGAATGATATCCTTACTATTCATCCTGTTAGCTGACGACATGCCCTGCAAAGAGAATGATATCCTTACTATTCATCCTGTTAGCTGACGACATGCCCTGCAAAGAGAATGATATCCTTACTATTCATCCTGTTAGCTGACGACATGCCCTGCAAAGGGAATGATATCCTTACTATTCATCCTGTTAGCTGACGACATGCCCTGCAAAGAGAATGATATCCTTACTATTCATCCTGTTAGCTGACGACATGCCCTGCAAAGGGAATGATATCCTTACGATTCATCCTGTTAGCTGACGACATGCCCTGCAAAGGGAATGATATCCTTACTATTCATCCTGTTAGCTGACGACATGCCCTGCAAAGGGAATGATATCCTTACGATTCATCCTGTTAGCTGACGACATGCCCTGCAAAGAGTATGATATCCTTACGATTCATCCTGTTAGCTGACGACATGCCCTGCAAAGGGAATGATATCCTTACTATTCATCCTGTTAGCTGACGACATGCCCTGCAAAGAGAATGATATCCTTACTATTCATCCTGTTAGCTGACGACATGCCTTGCAAAGGGAATGATATCCTTACTATTCATCCTGTTAGCTGACGACATGCCCTGCAAAGGGAATGATATCCTTACGATTCATCCTGTTAGCTGACGACATGCCCTGCAAAGGGAATGATATCCTTACTATTCATCCTGTTAGCTGACGACATGCCCTGCAAAGGGAATGATATCCTTACGATTCATCCTGTTAGCTGACGACATGCCCTGCAAAGAGAATGATATCCTTACTATTCATCCTGTTAGCTGACGACATGCCCTGCAAAGGGAATGATATCCTTACGATTCATCCTGTTAGCTGACGACATGCCCTGCAAAGGGAATGATATCCTTACGATTTATCCTGTTAGCTGTGGACATGCCCTGCAAAGGGAATGATATCCTTACGATTCATCCTGTTAGCTGACGACATGCCCTGCAAAGGGAATGATATCCTTACTATTCATCCTGTTAGCTGACGACATGCCCTGCAAAGGGAATGATATCCTTAGTCATCCTGTTAGCTGACGACATGCCCTGCAAAGAGAATGATATCCTTACTATTCACCCTGTTAGCTGACGACATGCCCTGCAAAGGGAATGATATCCTTACTATTCATCCTGTTAGCTGACGACATGCCCTGCAAAGAGAATGATATCCTTATTATTTATCCTGTTAGCTGACGACATGCCCTGCAAAGGGAATGATATCCTTACTATTCATCCTGTTAGCTGACGACATGCCCTGCAAAGGGAATGATATCCTTACTATTCATCCTGTTAGCTGACGACATGCCCTGCAAAGAGAATGATATTCTTACTATTCATCCTGTTAGCTGACGACATGCCCTGCAAAGGGAATGATATCCTTACTATTCATCCTGTTAGCTGACGACATGCCCTGCAAAGAGAATGATATCCTTACTATTCATCCTGTTAGCTGACGACATGCCCTGCAAAGGGAATGATATCCTTACTATTCATCCTGTTAGCTGACGACATGCCCTGCAAAGAGAATGATATTCTTACTATTCATCCTGTTAGCTGACGACATGCCCTGCAAAGGGAATGATATCCTTACTATTCATCCTGTTAGCTGACGACATGCCCTGCAAAGGGAATGATATCCTTACTATTCATCCTGTTAGCTGACGACATGCCCTGCAAAGGGAATGATATCCTTACTATTCATCCTGTTAGCTGACGACATGCCCTGCAAAGAGAATGATATTCTTACTATTCATCCTGTTAGCTGACGACATGCCCCGCAAAGGGAATGATATCCTTACTATTCATCCTGTTAGCTGACAACATGCCCTGAAAAGGGAATGATATCCTTACTATTCATCCTGTTAGCTGACGACATGCCCTGCAACGGGAATGATATCCTTACTATTCATCCTGTTAGCTGACGACATGCCCTGCAAAGAGAATGATATCCTTACGATTCATCCTGTTAGCTGACGACATGCCCTGCAAAGAGAATGATATCCTTACTATTCATCCTGTTAGCTGACGACATGCCCTGCAAGGGGAATGATATCCTTACTATTCATCCTGTTAGCTGACGACATGCCCTGCAAAGGGAATGATATCCTTACGATTCATCCTGTTAGCTGACGACATGCCCTGCAAAGGGAATGATATCCTTACTATTCATCCTGTTAGCTGACGACATGCCCTGCAAAGAGAATGATATTCTTACTATTCATCCTGTTAGCTGACGACATGCCCTGCAAAGGGAATGATATTCTTACTATTCATCCTGTTAGCTGACGACATGCCCTGCAAAGGGAATGATATCCTTACTATTCATCCTGTTAGCTGACGACATGCCCTGCAAAGGGAATGATATCCTTACGATTCATCCTGTTAGCTGACGACATGCCCTGCAAAGGGAATGATATCCTTACGATTCATCCTGTTAGCTGACGACATGCCCTGCAAAGGGAATGATATCCTTACTATTCATCCTGTTAGCTGACGACATGCCCTGCAAAGAGAATGATATCCTTACTATTCATCCTGTTAGCTGACGACATGCCCTGCAAAGGGAATGATATCCTTACTATTCATCCTGTTAGCTGACGACATGCCCTGCAAAGAGAATGATATTCTTACTATTCATCCTGTTAGCTGACGACATGCCCTGCAAAGGGAATGATATTCTTACTATTCATCCTGTTAGCTGATGACATGCCCTGCAAAGGGAATGATATCCTTACTATTCATCCTGTTAGCTGACGACATGCCCTGCAAAGGGAATGATATCCATACGATTCATCCTGTTAGCTGACGACATGCCCTGCAAAGGGAATGATATCCTTACGATTCATCCTGTTAGCTGACGACATGCCCTGCAAAGGGAATGATATCCTTACGATTCATCCTGTTAGCTGACGACATGCCCTGCAAAGGGAATGATATTCTTACTATTCATCCTGTTAGCTGACGACATGCCCTGCAAAGGGAATGATATCCTTACGATTCATCCTGTTAGCTGACGACATGCCCTGCAAAGGGAATGATATCCTTACGATTCATCATGTTAGCTGACGACATGCCCTGCAAAGAGAATGATATCCTTACTATTCATCCTGTTAGCTGACGACATGCCCTGCAAAGGGAATGATATCCTTACGATTCATCCTGTTAGCTGACGACATGCCCTGCAAAGGGAATGATATCCTTACTATTCATCCTGTTAGCTGACGACATGCCCTGCAAAGAGAATGATATCCTTACTATTCATCCTGTTAGCTGACGACATGCCCTGCAAAGGGAATGATATCCTTACGATTCATCCTGTTAGCTGACGACATGCCCTGCAAAGGGAATGATATCCTTACGATTCATCCTGTTAGCTGACGACATGCCCTGCAAAGGGAATGATATCTATGCGATTCATCATGTTAGCTGACGACATGCCCTGCAAAGAGAATGATATCCTTACTATTCATCCTGTTAGCTGACGACATGCCCTGCAAAGGGAATGATATCCTTACGATTCATCCTGTTAGCTGACGACATGCCCTGCAAAGGGAATGATATCCTTACTATTCATCCTGTTAGCTGACGACATGCCCTGAAAAGGGAATGATATCCTTACGATTCATCCTGTTAGCTGACGACATGCCCTGCAAAGGGAATGATATCCTTACTATTCATCCTGTTAGCTGACGACATGCCCTGCAAAGGGAATGATATTCTTACTATTCATCCTGTTAGCTGACGACATGCCCTGCAAAGGGAATGATATTCTTACTATTCATCCTGTAAGCTGACGACATGCCCTGCAAAGGGAATGATATCCTTACGATTCATCCTGTTAGCTGACGACATGCCCTGCAAAGGGAATGATATCCTTACGATTCATCCTGTTAGCTGACGACATGCCCTGCAAAGGGAATGATATCCTTACTATTCATCCTGTTAGCTGACGACATGCCCTGCAAAGGGAATGATATCCTTACTATTCATCCTGTTAGCTGACGACATGCCCTGCAAAGGGAATGATATCCTTACGATTCATCCTGTTAGCTGACGACATGCCCTGCAAAGGAAATGATATCCTTACGATTCATCCTGTTAGCTGACGACATGCCCTGCAAAGGGAATGATATCCTTACTATCCATCCTGTTAGCTGACGACATGCCCTGCAAAGGGAATGATATCCTTACTATTCATCCTGTCAGCTGACGACATGCCCTGCAAAGGGAATGATATCCTTACGATTCATCCTGTTAGCTGACGACATGCCCTGCAAAGGGAATGATATCCTTACTATTCATCCTGCTGGCTGACGACATGCCCTGCAAAGGGAATGATATCCTTACTATTCATCCTGTTAGCTGACGACATGCCCTGCAAAGGGAATGATATCCTTACGATTCATCCTGTTAGCTGACGACATGCCCTGCAAAGGGAATGATATCCTTACGATTCATCCTGTTAGCTGACGACATGCCCTGCAAAGAGAATGATATTCTTGCTATTCATCCTGTTAGCTGACGACATGCCCTGCTAAGGGAATGATATCCTTACTATTCATCCTGTTAGTTGACGACATGCCCTGCAAAGGGAATGATATCCTTACGATTCATCCTGTTAGCTGACGACATGCCCTGCAAAGGGAATGATATCCTTACGATTCATCCTGTCAGTTGACGACATGCCCTGCAAAGGGAATGATATCCTTACGATTCATCCTGTAAGCTGACGACATGCCCGTGACGTGCAAACTTGCACACTGTATTACATCTCATTGATTTTACCGTGAGACATATAATTGTGAAAAGCTGCTACTTGATTTAATGGTTTTATTCTCATGTGTAACCGACATCATGTGAACGAAAGTTTGAAGTTACATTTTGTACACCTTGAGGGTTAGCCCCTATTTCGCTTTGCTGTTAGTGTGAGCGTGCAAACATAACTTCATTTCATGGCTCCGCTCTGCTCATCTTTCTCCCATACCTGACTTCGCAATTATCCGCCATCTTGGAAAAATCGTGACTGGCGCAAAGAGTTCTGGGAAATATCTTGGTGCTATTTTCAATTGTTCTGTTGAGAATATATGCAGTATTCTTAGGATAAAGCCATAGACTATATAACATTAACGTGTCTGCTGTCCACAGACATGCCGCGTTTGGCAACAGAGAGTGATTAGAACTTCTATAGGGTACGAAAGAAATGTTTCTAATATTAGTGGTACATAACTCTCCGGTTATATATTTATTGTATTCTTTCATCGGGTTTATATTTCTGTTACGTCTCATGTAGATGATTGGCTGGAAACGTATTACCTGTTCCTGTGTATCGCTTAAATAAATAGACGAATCGTAAATAATATCTTTAAGTCTTATAAAGGATATAGATTATATCGCTTTAAATCATGGCCTCGACTGCTGGTACATCACTTAATTGGATAAGTATCTGTAAGCCGCTTGTACATATACTGCATTGTCCCGTAATTAATTGATTGCCTGAAAGCCCGTCTTACTTACGCTGGTATAAATTGAATAGTTGTCGGTAAACCCCTTTTACTTATGATGGCATATCACTCAATTAAATGATTGCATGTAAGCCATTTTCGTTTAAAATGCTAGTGTCTTGCTTAATGGGAATATCAGCAGGAGAGTCTTTACCTGGAGGCTTGGTTGGGGTCCTAACATGTCGTTAGTACCTGGGAATCGTATCATATCTATACTGGGCATCGCATGATACCTATACTAGGCATCGTATCATAACTATACTGGGCATCGTATCATACCTATACTGGGCATCATATCATACCTATAATGGGCATCGTATCATACCTATACTGGGCATCGTATCATACCTATACTAGGCATCGTATCATACCTATACTGGGCATCGTATCACACCTATACTGAGCATCGTATCATATCTATACTGGGCATCGTATCATACCTATACTGGGCATCGTATCATACCTATACTGGGCATCATATCATACCTATACTGGGCATCATATCATACCTATACTGGGCATCGTATCATACCTATACTGGGCACCGTATCATACCTATACTGGGCATCGTATCATACTTATACTGAGCATCGTATCATATCTATACTGGGCATCGTATCATACCTATACTGGGCATCGTATCATACCTATACTGGGCATCATATCATACCTATACTGGGCATCATATCATACCTATAATGGGCATCGTATCATACCTATACTGGGCATCGTATCATACCTATACTGGGCATCGTATCATACCTATACTGGGCATCGTATCATACCTATACTGGGCATCGTATCATACCTATACTGGGCATCGTATCATGCCTATACTGGGCATCGTATCACACTTATACTGAGCATCGTATCATATCTATACTGGGCATCGTATCATACCTATGCTGGGCATCATATCATATCTATACTGGGCATCGTATCATACCTATACTGGGCATCGTATCATACCTATACTGGGCATCGTATCATACCTATACTGGGCATCGTATCATGCCTATACTGGGCATCGTATCACACCTATACTGAGCATCGTATCATATCTATACTGGGCATCATATCATACCTATGCTGGGCATCATATCATGCCTATACTGTGTATCGTATCATACCTATACTGAGCATCGTATCATACCTATACTGGGCATCGTATCATACCTATACTGGGCATCATATCATACCTATACTGGCTATTGTATCATACCTATACTGGACATCATATCATACCTATACTGGGCATCGTATCATACCTATACTGGGCATCGTATCATACCTATACTAGGCATCGTATCATACCTATACTGGGCATCGTATCATACCTATACTGGCTATTGTATCATACCTATACTGGGCATCGTATCATACCTATACTGGGCATCGTATCATACCTATACTGGCTATTGTATCATACCTATACTGGGCATCGCATCATAACTATACTGGGCATCGTATCATACCTATACTGGGCATCGTATCATACCTATACTAGGCATCGTATCATACCTATACTGGGCATCGTATCATACCTATACTGGGCATCGTATCATAACTATACTGGGCATCGTATCATACCTATACTGGGCATCGTATCATACCTATACTGGGCATCGTATCATACCTATGCTGGGCATCATATCATACCTATACTGGGCATCATTTCATACCTATACTGGGCATCGTATCATACCTATACTGGGCATCGTATCATACCTATAGTGGGCATCGTATCATACCTATACTGGGCATCGTATCATAACTATACTGGGCATCGTATCATAACTATACTGGGCATCGTATCATACCTATACTGGGCATCGTATCATACCTATACTGGGCATCGTATCATACCTATACTGGGCATCGTATCATACCTATACTGGGCATCGTATCATACCTATACTGGGCATCGTATCATGCCTATACTAGGCATCGTATCATACCTATACTGGGCATCGTATCATACCTATACTGGGCATCGTATCATACCTATACTGGGCATCGTATCATACCTATACTGGGCATCGTATCATACCTATACTGGGCATCGTATCATACCTATACTGGGCATCGTATCATACCTATACTGGGCATCGTATCATACCTATACTGGGCATCGTATCATACCTATACTGGGCATCGTATCATACCTATACTGGGCATCGTATCATACCTATACTGGGCATCGTATCATACCTATACTGGGCATCGTATCATACCTATACTGGGCATCGTATCATGCCTATACTGGGCATCGTATCACACCTATACTGAGCATCGTATCATATCTATACTGGGCATCGTATCATACCTATACTGGGCATCGTATCATACCTATACTGGGCATCGTATCATACCTATACTGGGCATCGTATCATACCTATACTGGGCATCGTATCATACCTATACTGGGCATCGTATCATGCCTATACTGGGCATCGTATCACACCTATACTGAGCATCGTATCATATCTATACTGGGCATCGTATCATACCTATACTGGGCATCGTATCATACCTATACTGGGCATCAAATCATACCTATACTGGGCATCGTATCACACCTATACTGAGCATCGTATCACACCTATACTGGGCATCGTATCATACCTATACTGGGCATCGTATCATACCTATACTGGGCATGGTATCATACCTATACTGGGCACCGTATCATACCTATACTAGGCATCGTATTATGCCTATACTGGGCATCATATCATACCTATACTGGGCATCATATCATACCTATGCTGGGCATCATATCATACCTATACTGGGCATCGTATCATACCTATACTGGGCATCGTATCATACCTATACTAGGCATCGTATCATACCTATGCTGGGCATCGTATCATACCTATACTGGCTATTGTATCATACCTATACTGGGCATCGTATCATACCTATACTGGGCATCGTATCATACCTATACTGGCTATTGTATCATACCTATACTGGGCATCGTATCATACCTATACTGGGCATCGTATCATACCTATACTTGGCATCGTATCATACCTATACTGGGCATCGTATCATACCTACACTAGGCATCGTATCATACCTATACTGGGCATCGTATCATACCTATACTGGGCATCGTATCATACCTATACTGGGCATCGTATCACACCTATACTGGGCATCGTATCATACCTATACTGGGCCTCGTATCATACCTATACTGGGCATTGTATCATACCTATACTGGGCATCGTATCATACCTATACTGGGCATCGTATCATACCTACACTAGGCATCGTATCATACCTATACTGGGCATTGTATCATACCTATACTGGGCATCGTATCATATCTATACTGGCTATTGTATCATACCTATACTAGGCATCGTATCATACCTATGCTGGGCATCGTATCATACCTATACTGGGCATCGCATCGTACCTATACTGGGCATCGTATCATACCTATACTGGGGACACGGATTGCCAGAGTTATTTACGGGGATTGCCGGATAAGTAAGGTTTTAGAAGATTTTCACAGTAGTGGCTGGGGTTAATATATTTGGTATATATATGCAGACTAAGGGTTGCGAGGATTGGGGGAGGGGTGGTGGGGGGAGGGGGGCGCTATGGGTTAGTGGCTATAATAAAGAGCGGGGGTGGAGGTTAGTTTGGTCAGGGGGTGGGTGTTGTGGGGTGGTGGGGGTCGGCGGTGGGATTGAGTTTCGTTAGAGGGTGTTTCTGGGGGGTGGGGGTCAGATCGGTTGGAGTTGTTGGTGGGAATGGGTAATCTTTTCGGTCATTAGTTGCTTTGCGTGGGCGAATACCGGTGTACGTCGTAATGCGGTTAATGGCTGGTTCTCTCTCGGTTTTATTGCATAAACCCGGAGTACTGACATGGCGGATAGACCAGGAAGTCGCCGCATGAGCCGTCCGGGCTATGGTTCCGCGTTTCGACTACGGCCGCTCTCAGAGGTATCAATCGCCGGGACAGAAGATGGGACGGGAGTAGGGGCACTACTATCAGAACATCATACTATTAATTGATGCGATTAATCAAATTGAAATGACATAGGTGTTTAAGATCAGGGATGATCCCCTGGCGAGTGTGGGTGGAAGATGGGAGAGGGGAGCCCGGGAGAAGGGGGGGGGGTGGGGTGGCTATAGGATTGCGGCACAGGGAGCGGTGTAGTGTAAGGGGGGGGGGGGTAACTTGTTGATTGTGAGCACCCAGATAATTTTTAGTCCAGGATTTCATCATAAACAGGCAATGTGTTAAAATGGCCATGAACACACACCAACGTCATGTCGAGACTTGTAAAAGTCTAAAACATCATTACTTCGTCATTCAGGCTATTCCGCTACCATTCTCTCATCTCCCCCCACCCCACCCCACCCCTCCCACAACCTCATCTCTCATCTCACCCACTCTCATGATGACACTACCCACCGTCCCACCCCCACCCCCCAACTGCCGCAGCGCCCGTCATCTCCACACCCATCTCCCTCCGCACGCCACCCCCCCCCCCCCCCTGCCCGCTAAACCTCCTCCCCCCGCTCCAACCCCCAGCTCCCAGCCAATCCTCGTGCAGAGACTCGTGCACCGTGTTGCTGCAGGCCGCGGGGAGAGAGACAGTTTTCCCGCCATTCGATCGATAATTGTCGTCTGCGGCCGCTTCATTCAGACGTCGCCGCTAGATTTGCGCATGCGCGCCATTAACGCTGCCTGTCTCCACCAACTCCCCCTCCCCATGTTCCCCTGCCCTCCCTCTCTGACGCCCCCCCCCTACTCAGGATCAGGTGACGTCATACCTAGTCATACCCATGCACAACGCGAGTCCAGCGGCTCGTCAATGATTGAGAATAGGCTGGAGTTGCGTGTGAGAGGGTAAGGGTGGGGTGAAGGCTTTATGGGGTATGGGGGTTTAGGACGGAGACCAATGGGTGCGGTGGGGTGGGGGCGGTGTGGAGGGACGGAGGGGTGACGCCCCAGTTTTATTGTAAGCTGGGGGCGGTGGGGCGTATAGGGCTCATTAGTACCGCGAGGCAGATAGAAAGGGTAGATGTATATTATTGGTGTTACGTTGCAAAATGTCCGCCCGTTGCAAAATGTCCGCCAGGCAAATATCGTTGCATTATGTCCGCCCAAAAAGCAATTCGTCGTTGCAAAATGTCCGCCCGGAAAATATCGTTGCATTATGTCCGCCCAAAACTCAATTCGTCGTTGCAAAATGTCCGCCCGGCAAATATCGTTGCATTATGTCCGCCCAAAACTCAATTCGTCGTTGCACAATGTCCGCCCGCATGTCGGTTGGTTCCGTTTTTTCAAAACGAAAATGTAAGATTTTAAAGTCTAATCTCGGTGTGTTCTGTTATTATCTAAATTTCATATGTCGGTCTGAGTTGTTATGACGGATGTTTCCGACATATCTCAATTTCTCTGTTTGTCTACAGGTGTGTGTGTGTGTGTGTGCGTCTGCGTGTCACCGACATGGCTCGGTCAAGTTCATTAGCGGGGTATGTAGGTCAAAGCTCAAGGTCACAATATTTTTATTCTGTCTTTAATCATTGGCAGATGGGGCCAATAATTCTGAGAAAAGGTTACTGTGGGGACTGCTCAAACCTACTTGTGTGAGTGAGCATTGACGGCGAGGAAAGAGAGGGGTGTGACGGTGGGTTGTGTCGATCTGGGCATGTGTCTCCGGGATAAGAACGGTCAATCTGGATACAAGGGGTCAAATCTGGATCTGAGGGGTCACATCTGGGTCTGAGGGTCAAATCTCGATATAAAGAGTCAATCTGGATCTGAAAGGTCAATCTGGATCTGAGGGGTCAATCGGGATTTGATGGTTCAATCTGGATTTAAGAGGTCAAAGCTGGATCTGAAAGGTCAATCCGGATCTGAGGGGTCAATCGGGATTTGATGGTTCAATCTAGATTTAAGAGGTCAAATCTGGATCCGAAGGGTCAATTTGGATCTGAGGGGGTATAAAATGGACCTAAGAGGTCAAAGCTGGATTTGAAGGGTCAATTTTGCTCTGACGGGTATAATATGGACCTAAGAGGTCAAATCTGGATCTAACGGGTCAATCTGGATCTCATAGGTCAAATCCGGATATGTGGGGTCAAACCTGGATTTGATGGGTCAAATCTGGATTTCAGAGGTCACATCTGGATCTGGGGCGTCAAATCTGGACCTTAGGGGTCAATCTCGATCTGAGGGGTCAATCTCGATCTGAGGGGTCAATCTAGATCTGATGGGTCAATCCGGATCTGAAGGGTCACATCTGGATCTGAAGGGTCAAAATCTGGACTTAAGAGGTCACATCTATATCTGAAGGGTCAACTCTGGATCTGAGATGTCAAATCTGGATCTGCGGGTTCAATCTGGATCTGAAGGGTCAAATCTGGATCTGAGAGGTCAAATCTGGATCTGAGGGTCAAATCTGGATCTGAGGGGTCAATCTAGATCTGATGGTTCAATCTGGATTTAAGAGGTCAAATCTAGATCAGAAGGGTCAATTTGGATCTAAGGGGTAAAATATGGATCTAAGAGGTCAAATCCGGGTCTGAGGGCACAAACATGGATCAGAAGGGTCAATCCTAATCGAATTGTGAAGAATCCGCTCTGGATCTAAGGTGTAAATCGGGTTTCTATGAATCAGTTCGGATCCTGGGGATCCAATTGGGATCCTAGAGGTCTATTGGAGATGATCATAGTCAAATACTGATACGATGGATTAAATCAGGATCTTACAGGTCAATACGGCGTGGTTGACTCCTATATGCTTCCCGTTACGTGATCATGGTAGTTATGGTAAGCCGCTCGCCAAAAAGCGATTCCACGTTGTGACATGCGTCCATTTGTTCTTCCCGATGCATGGACCGTGATAAATATGGCCCTTCATCCAATCAAGGTGTCACAATACATGAATTACCTTTCCAATTGTATTGCCCTGTCACTATCAAAAGGCTTGTAACATGATTATAGGTTTAATTCCACGGCATATGTTGCCTTTCTTGTGGATTATCTTAATCTACAACGTGCGCATTGCAAATTTTCAAGGCGATATTTGTCAAGAATAAGAATTTCTCACGTTTATTACGAGCCTTGCTAAGCGTTGTCTCCATTTGACATGCCGAAATGGAATGAGAAAACCCCCTGTCTAGCACTCGTAAGATCACATGGACATTTACTCCTGATTTGAATAACTTATTCCTGGTTTGAATAATTAATTCCCAGTTTTAATAACTTATTCAGGTTTAAATCATTTATTACAGTTAAATGCATCTACTCCGGGTTTGTATATTTAACTGCTGGTTGACAAGCAGAAAAAATGTTGATTAATAAAAAATCAGTCTGAAGGGCCCTAACAAGCTTTCGTATCAACGTCAACGTGAACAAGAATTTTCAACGCAACCCAAAATATAATCTCAGAAAGCACATTCTATTACATTTCGTGTGTGTTGGAAGATACATAGATTGGATGAGGGAACACGTGGGATCCCCGGGTGGGACCCAATGGCGGTTCAGGGTAATGTAATTAGATGATAAAACGGGTGCCCCGTTTGTCTCCGAGTCGCCCTTCCACCCGTCTTCCATTTACTTGGAATGTAGACAATTGGGAGGAGTGGATGCAGGGGGTGCATAGGCAACATCTATGCGGGTCGCCGCATGCTTTCGACTAAGGGGTAATCGAGCAATGAACTAAGCCCATATTCCAAGCATAAAGCGTGGTGATATTCGTGAGCAT
The DNA here is from genome assembly GCA_964019135.1 of Arenicola marina. Classification (NCBI taxonomy): domain Eukaryota; kingdom Metazoa; phylum Annelida; class Polychaeta; family Arenicolidae; genus Arenicola; species Arenicola marina. The sequence goes on from OZ025263.1 coordinate 12,855,542, forward strand.
GAAATCTTTGCTAACGGTAGGCACAATTGAAAGTATTTACTTCAGATACTGACAAGAAAGTAACATGCTGCAGGGGCGGATCCAGGAATTTGAAAAAAAGGGTGGGGGGAGGATCCATTGGAACTTGCGACCGGGGGGCAGGGGGGGGGGGGTTCTGAAAATGTACGTTCATGGAGCGGGTTGCCGGGAAAAAATACCCCGTACGAGCTGACTTTAGCGGTAAAGCGCCCCGACAGAGCGGATGTTGGTGGTAAAACGCCCCGATCGAGCGGATTTTGGTGGTAAAACGCCCCGACCGAGCGGATTTTGTAGTAAAACGCCCCGACAGAGCGGATTTTGGTGGTAAAACGCCCCGACCGAGCGGAGTTAGGAGGTGAAAAGGGGGGAGGGGGGGCTTTACCGCAGACCCCCTTGCCCC